>VZSF01007204.1:0-75651 GCA_013398295.1 Chionis minor
TTTTTCCCAGGCTGACATCTCCTTTTAGCGCTCCCCACTATCGGCTCTCCCAAAGTTTCCAAAATAGGGGCACAGAACTGGAAAAAAATAAAAATTTAAAAAAAAAAAAGTGGCATTTTTTGGGTGCCACCAGCATCCCCTCCCGCAGAAAAGCAGGCAGGGGCTTTCCGAGCGCTGAACGCCTTTTTGGGCCTTTATCTGGGTGGAAGACGAAGGGGGAAGAATTATTCCCGGCTGCCGGCGTTCAGACATTTTAAGGCCACCAGGGACCCTATAATCAGCGAGTCTCATCTCCCGCATAAGACAGGAATTTCTGGGAATACAATTCCCCCCCATCCCGCCCCGGGTGACTCCTATAGCAACCCCCAAACAGCTGGCGGAGCCACAATATACATGTCAGAAAGACGATTTGAAAGCAGCGAGTTAAAATGAATCCATTCTTTACCGAGGCGAGCGGTTCCGAGGGTTGATTATACTCATTTCTCTCCAGATTTTGGCCCCGGGGCATGCTGCATCCCTGCCTGGCCCAGGAAACCTTTCCTCCTTTGCATTTAAGCGTGGCGGCACGGCACAAATCCTCACCAAAACACCTGCCTCCTTATATCGCGCTCTGCCTGCTGGTGTATTAAAAAAAAAAGCAATCCCCTTATTCGGCAGAGAAGAAGAAATTCCCTGCTTCACTCCGGTTTCTTTCCAAAAGCCGTTCTGTTCTTTAATACACAGCGTAGGGAAATTGTTAATCAGAAGCGTTTCCCTGCGAAACAGGGTTTGCTGCCTTGCCCCAAGCTGGAGAGCCCGCTCCAGCATGTGGGAGCGTGGGAATGGTGGGATATAAACCTCCCTTCGAAGGGCAACTTATTTGGGGTGATTACCACGTCTCGCTAGGTGCGAAGGTGCTGCGCAGACGGCGACGCAGAACATGGCCCCTTCTGGTCAGAACCGCAAATAAATAAATGTATGTCTCCGAGCTAGCACGTGCTCCATGTGTATTTCTCCCCTAATCAGCATATGGATCACGTTTATTTCGCTCATTCTTAATTGTTTTCTTAATTTACACATTATTCTTAGGTAGAGGAAGTTTTGATGGCAGATTAGTGACATAAACTGACAAGTTATATGCGCCCGTCAACGATGCACAGTGGAGCTGTTGCCATCTTTGAACTATAACAGTTGCCACGTAAAAAAAACTGGTTTTTTTCATTAAAAAAATCCATCATCTGAGGTCAGTAAGAGACCATGAGTAGATTTTCCACACTCAGCTGACTTCAGCTGTTAACAGCTTTAAAAACACAAGAATAAAACCCCATGTTTGCGAATGTCTGACAACGAACCGGGTAATCCCGGCGCATCGGGATTTCTTCATTTATTTCAAATAATTAATTTGCGGCTCTGTGCCGTCGTCCTCACGTAAGCATGACCTCGCACCTAACGAGGGCTGTTATTCCTCATTTGTGGAACGTCACAGGCGCATATGGCAGTTTTACAAACCCGCACCAAAAAGCAGCTCCGACTTGCAGGAGCGTAAAACTCAAGCAAAACACAACCGCAAAATACCTTTCTGCTCGCCACAAGAGCCGTCATCCTGCTTACGTGCATTTCTGCCGTTACCGCTCTCCATCTCCGAGTATCTCCAGAAGAACCGCCTGCCCATGTCGCCTCCGTCACGCAAGGGCACGTCTCCTCCCTCGGATCCTGCCGGGATGCCCAGCGCCGCAACGCCTCGCGCACGTCAAATGGGTTCATTCCTGGGATCTACCAGCACGATTCCAGCCTGCTGCAGGCTCGAAGGGGAGCGGGAGAACTCCAGGGCTGTGGATAGAATGGATGGAGCTGAAGGAAAAGGCAGGCTGAGAGGCAATAATAACTGGCAGTAGGTGGTGGGAATTGGGATGAGAAGGGTGGGATGGGGGGAATTAGTGGAAAACCAAGGGCAGCAGTGCTTCAGCCGTGACTAAGTTTGAGCCTGAAGTCTGTGGTATTTACAGGCGCTGCTGGAGGGTGGCTCCAAGGGAAGCTTGTGACACTGTTCCCACCTTAGATGACACTAACCATCCTTTAGGGATAGTTTTCCCTCCTGTTTTCTTGCCAGTCTATTTTACCACTTAGGTCCAAAATAATGAGGTGGGTTTTTTTCTTCTTTCCTTTCTCCAAAGCCTTTGCCGTGTGGAGGACTTCCCTGACCTCTGTGCTCAGGTACAGCCCGTTCCCGGTGTGGAGTTGCTGGGGGCGATGGGGAGAATCAAAGACATATTAAAATTCCCAGGGCATCCCGGGAAATTAACCTGGCACAGAGAAGCTGCCGGTGGTCTTTTACTGATACGGCCCATAGCATTGGCTGACTGTGGAAAAATCTCTCTCCTGGCCCCAAATAATGCAGAGAGGTTCAACCTTGGGCACAGGGACAGCCCAGAAGAGTGCCAAGGCACCCGGTCCTCATTTTGTTTCTGTGGTCGCAACAAACTTCTCAGTTGGAGGCCAAAAAGAGCCAGCTCTGGTCACCAGTCGGTGCCTCCCAGCAACGAGGAGGGGAGGAAGAAACCAGCCTGGGTGCTGCCGGTGACCAGCGCCAGGCTCTGATGTACAGGGAGAAACAATGCAGCTATATAAAGAACGATCCAATTTTCTTAATTCCTCTGCTGTCTTTCTTACGGCGACAGTGCTTTGGGCACGGTTTCCCAGCCAGCCTGCGCCCTGCTTGAAGAGGAGGGCTGATACTGATGCAGGTCGTGATTCAGCGCTGCTGGGCTTGGAATAATTGAGGAGAGCAGGAAAGGATGACATCCATCTACGTCAATTAAAGCTCTTTAGGGACCTTGCTTCAGCGGAGGATCATGTGTGCCGGGGACTTGCCTCTCTACAGTCCCACCTTCCGTACCACGTGCCCTGCTCTGCAGGACGGGCTCGGCGCATGCTGTCCTTTGTCTAACGCTCCTCCGCAAAGCACCCTCCAGCTTGAAGGACGTATGTCCCCCTCATCTCTGCCAGACCTCAGGCACAGCCCAGAAGCCGTAGCCCAACCAGGTCAGGCGCACCTTAGGTACGTGTGAAATGTTAATATCATTCAAGAAAAACAAACAAACAAACAAGCAACATTCAAACTCGATCTCACACTTCTTAACTCCGCTGGACAACAGTCTGCTTTTTCACCGCGGATCCAGCTTCGTGTTTCCAGCTCGGAGGTACAAAACCAGAACAAGAGCGAGAGGGAGGTCTGGTGGAAAAAAAAGGGTTTGGCTGGTCTGTAAGGGCTGCCACAGATTCAGCTCTGAATGGCCTCAGCAGGGACGGATGATCCTCTCTCCTGTCCCCGCCGAGGCTGCTTGAATGCTGTGTTTCAAAGCTCTGCTATTTGGCTTAGGCTCCAGCCAGAGGTCTGTGCCAGCGGGAGCTGGGGACGGTGCTGGAAGAGGAAAGCAAAGAGAAGCGGAGGGGAAAAATCCGACTGAAAATCAGATGCAGTACAGAGGGGTTGTGATTTTCAGGACCGCCTAAGGGACTTGGATGACCGATTCCTAATTTAATTGGGCATTATAATTTTCCAGGCATCTTTTAAAGCCTCTGCCAAGACTCACAAACCATTAATTTTTACGTTCAGCTTTGGGGAGCAGCCTGTTCTATCCCAACACACAGCACAACCTTCTCCTTAATGAAGAAAACCTCTTTTCTGCTCAAAGTATTGAGTTTTTCTGACTGGGACATCTGTACTTCTAAGCTGCCCTTGTGTCCTTGGTTATATTCTCTCTACTTTGACACCAACTCTAGTATTGTTCCATTTCTTATTGATATCTGCAGGTCCTGGATTAAATTGCATTCCTGTACACAGCCCGCTAACAGACCTCCAGCCTTATTTCCACCATTATTTCCTCTCTGCTGTGCCTGGGAGTTAAAAATCCTCCATTAGCACAGCTTTGCCCTTTTGCCTGCTTTTTTTTCGTGTGGGCAGTGATTTTACACTCCAGTTCTTTTTGGACAAACAGCCTCTAAGACTCATATAACCAGTTTTCTTCCTGAAATATTTCTAGTGTCGGGCCACAAGCACTCGACCGTTATCCTCTGAACAGCCTCTGCCCCTCACAGCTCAGGGTTTCTCGAGGGATATTATTCCTGGGCATAAAAACCAGAGGCCAGGTTACTCAGCCCTTCCCACTTTGTACCTGACAGGAGACCCTGAGGTCCTCCCTGTCGCCTGCCAGAGCAGTCAGGGTGTCAGCACCCCGGTATCCGAACTGTTAGCAGAGAATTAACAGCCGGATAAGGGATAAACAAGCTTGATCTCATCCTTGCCAGTCTCTCTGCGAGGGCAGCGACGCCGTGTCAGATACACAGACCATCTACTTTCCCCATCCGTGTCAGACGAAGATAAAATTTGCAGAGCGCTGCAGCAGGCAGCGCGGCTGCTCTTCCTTGTCACGCCCTATATTGCTTTTGGGGTTGGCTTTTTTCACAGCAATGCCGCATCGCCAGCAACCATCCCTTTGGATAACAGCCCTCCTCTTCTTATTTTAATTTGCCAAACATGACTGGGGGAAGGCTGAGCTGGATTCTCAGGCACCGTCATGTCTCTCGCTCCCCTTGGGTTAAAACACACCGATCCCTACGTTCTGAAGAGGCGCCCGGGCGACAGCCTGCGAGATATTTGTGTCTCATAAAAATCATCCCGTGGGGCGCACCGGAGCGGAGTCTCTGCAGGACAGGTCTGCAGACAAAGCGGGGGCACCATGGAAACTGCTTGAGGACAAAGGCGCCGCAGAGAGAGGGTGCAAACGGCGAGCTGCGCCACGGACCTGCCAGGCGTGCCCCAAGTGCTTCTCCTCGCCTCCCGTTCACCTCCCAACACCGCAGCTGCCGCCGCACCCAGCCCAACAGCTCGGGATTCCGAAAATCCAGGGGAAACCCAGGGATTTCAGCCGGGTCGGGGCTTCGCTTCCGCGCCTCCAACAGAGAAATTGGGACAAGCAGATACTGATTTTGTACAGAATTGTGTTTTCTATCTCCAAGGTGACGATGTAAAGTAGGGCAGCCTGTGGGAAATACAGAAAAAGAGCGTTTACCCTTCAGCAGGTGTCTCCAAGGACTGAAAAAGAACCTACTAGAAGGGACAATGAAGTAGGAGTTAAAAGTAGTATTTTGCACTCTAGAGGCTCAGGGGCCCGTTCAGGGAAGTTTCAGCATCTGTTTATCCATTTTTTTCCTCTTCCCTGGGTACCCACAGCTGGTGCTGCTGGAGACGGGGTGCCGGGCCAAAGGAAACCTCAGTCCCACGGGGTACGCATGGCTGCTCTTACTTGTTCTTCCTTTTAACATCTGCCGTTAGCCAAATCTTGATCTAATTTGTTTTAAGACAACCGTTCGGAGCGATACCGGCTCACCCCAGCTAGCAGAATCCATACGGTGCCTTTTTGGTCTAGCAGCCGTAGCAGAGCCTCCAGGAGGATTCAGACTGCACCAACACGAAGCTGACGTTCCGAGTCTGACACGCCTTGTCTCCTTTTGTTAGGGAACCGCCAAAACGTGGTGTAACTGCAGCTTTCGGCCTAGAAATTCTTAAGAATTACAATGGTATTTACTCATATGTGGGAGATGATGCGGTATGTATAGAACTTGTGGGTTTCCCCCCGCCACGCTACTTTTTGATGCCCGTGATAAGTGCCAGGAAACAAACCCTTATCAATTCCCACACTGCTTGTGTCGATGTCAAAAAGCCGCTGGATGACATCACCGGTTCTTTTTCTTCTCTGGTGGCTTTGAGTCTCAGTGACATGTGAATGCAGAGCAGATGGAACGGTGCAGAACCTCCTCAGATGGACCCGACGGGCCTCAAGCTGCCCATGCTAATGCCAGATTAGTGTCACTTAACGCTGGGCTTTGTATTTTGATATCGAAAGACACACAGTGGCTTTAGTCTTTCGTCTCGTCTTGTCCCGAGATCAGGATCCTCGCTTTGATTCTGATATTACACAGAAGAGATACTTGAGCAGCTGCACCTGTATTTCTGTGTCTCTATCAGTTTTCCGCGGGAAGCTCCAAAACAGCAAGAGAGACTTCTCCGCTGCACAAAAAGGCTTTTTGAATCCCTGCATTTAAAAATCAGGCCAAAGGACTCAAATTTTCACCAAAACGAGCATTTGGTCTCAACAGATTTTTGTCATGCCTGCTTCTTGGATTGCTATTATCTCACACAGAATTATTTAATAGCCATATTACTTTGGACATACCTGTTTATAGTTGGCCGTAGTGATGCATTCGACATTTCCATTCAGCCTGGAAGACGGCTTCAAGCTATTCTGCGAGCATCTACAGCCGACCAGTGTCATTGAAAAATAACGTCTTTACTTTCTGACAAAATGACTCCTTGCCTTTTCCACCGCAGACACGGGACGTTTCCAAGAGATAACGGCAATTCCACAAGTAAGACAGCTTCCTGAGGCCAAGAATATCATTCAGCTCCTCCGTGCCCCATGGCCACGTGCGCAGCCCCCCCGCAGAAGGGCCTGTCCTGCCCAGTGCAAGGGGCCAGCGGCAGCTCCCGGCACACAGCACCTCGCAACCACAAATCCCAGGTCACCTCTCTCTCCTTAAGGATGTTCACACCTCCTTTGTAAGGTCGATCTAGAAGAATATTGGAAACAATGGGGAAGTACAGTGCCACGAGGACTATATTTGCTGGGTATTAGCTATTGGGCTCTTTTGGTAGTATTACTATTCTTATTTTTTACATCACCACATGCTGTCCTCTCTAGCTGTGTGGTGTCGCAGTGCTGCTTCGAGTCATCACCCTCACCTGCAGGCACTCCTCAACGTAGGAGGGTCTCCCTTGGTGCTGGGATGCTGCCGAGGCCAGGAAAGCCTGTCCCAGTGCTCCCCTGGGAGCCATGCCTTCCCTACGCTTCTCCAAGGAGATCATGGTGAGGGAGGATGGGATTGCACTGCCTCTGCCAGGGGAAAGCAGGGCCTGTCTCACCAGCTCGCCCCTCTCCACCACGTCTGGCTCAGAAAACATCTTGGTACACCAGGAGAGGTGAAAGCCAGAAAACTGGAAAGCTCCTTTCACTTTGGAAGCTGAGCTGCTTGGCCAACCACGGCCGGTGTCGGCTGAGTTGTCCAAGGCTCTGGCCAGACCAGCCTCTCTCGGGAGGTTTCTGGTACGTCCAGCTTGAGGCGTGATGCAAACCCCATGAGAACAAGCTCCCCCGCGGTGGGTTGTCACTTCCAATCCCCATCATGGCTACAATCAGACAATGCTGAGACATAAGGGAAAAAAATGGGTTTAAAATTAACCCTTCAAACCTTGGCCAGGACCTCCTGGAAGCATCCCTAGAACAGCTTCTCCCTCTGTTGTCTGCAGCCAGCCGGCAGCTCCGATCCCCTCATCCTTTCTGCTCCTGCCACTGCCAGGTTTAACTCGTACTTACTGCTGCTGCCT
This sequence comes from Chionis minor, assembly GCA_013398295.1. Taxonomy (NCBI): domain Eukaryota; kingdom Metazoa; phylum Chordata; class Aves; order Charadriiformes; family Chionidae; genus Chionis; species Chionis minor. The sequence goes on from VZSF01007204.1 coordinate 7,424, forward strand.
GCAGCGTTTGGGTCTCCACCTGTACAAAACGGAAGCATCAGCCTTTTCCAGGGAGGCGACGCAGCGGATGAGCCAGCCCTCGCGATTCGGAAAGGTGGTGATTGCCGACAGCAGAACAACTGGCGCAAGACAAAGTTTGCAAAATCGGGTTTGATTAACGCCTGCCCACGCAGCAGGACACATCATCTGCCATCCAGCAGCCTTCCCACTGGGCTAGCGGAGAGAAAGAACACTTTCCTGGGCGGGCAAGCTGTCTTTTGCCAGCACGGGATGCCAGTCCAATGTTGGAGGAAACACTACCCTTCTCCCAGCCTCACCTACCATGAGGTTCAGCAGGAATACCTCCGTTTCCCCACGTAAATTGCCACCTCACACCCAAAGGCCAAGGTGGTATCTCCGTATACGATGTGACCGCGCTCAGCATCAGCCAATACAGCCACACCTCCCCATTGTGAAAGCTCCACCCGCTCCTTACCGATACAAGCTCCTCGGGAAGCTCCCTAAGGAAGGGGACTCTCTTCCGCATGCACCATTCCATGCTTACCAGCTACCGGTTGCTTTAATGTATTTGAACATTCCTTAAAACTGTTGCTTTTGCACATCGACGAGCCTAGTGTACCAAATTTCAGGCAAAATAAACATGGAGCACCTCACCAATAAAGGACAAACAGAGTGAAAAAGCATGGGCTGCACTGTCAGGTTTCCCTAAAGGCAAGAATCCAACCCATCAGCAAACAACACATCCCCAGCTGGGGTAAAATACTTTGACAACAAACGGGATACAAAATAGAGCGCAGAAGTCGTAATCGGGGTGTCTGAAACAGGGGACGGCACCAAACTCGGGCTTAAAAACTGCAAAATGACTCTGTTGCTGGACGATGCGCATGACCCATTCTGCCACTGTATCTATATATAGTTTCACAGAGAGAGAAATATAAAAATAGATATAGTCTAAACCCAATTAGGCTGCACAGCTGCTTGTTTCAACACCCAAATAACTTTCAATATTTTGCCCCTGATTCAAGTTGCCTTTTTCTTTTTTTTCCCCATCAGTGTAAGAGCACGGCAACGGACCGGGCAGAGAGCAGCAGGGTTTCAGAGACGCTTGGGGTAAGGAGGTGATGAGACTACTAGAGGGAAAGGAGTTCATCTTTAATCCTGGCATCCAGGAAACCAGTGAGAAAAAGAGAAGGAACAGGCATTAAAAAAAGGACAGGAAAGCAAAAGGAAGATTATGTGAATCAATAGGATAAGGGAAATTATTTTCAAGAAAATTTCCAAGAGACTCGCTGTGTTTTTTCCACAGTTGTGATTTTTGGTGTAAGAGCAGCTCTGGTGTAAATGCAGAGGTCGGGTGCCCAGCCAGGACACAGGGAATGGGATTCAGGGCACGGACCAGAGCTGCCAACCTGAGACCCTCTCCACCATCTCGAAGAACCAACCCTTAGCAAAAAGCATAAAACACTGAGTAAATCTGCTTATATCAATCACGTGGCTCTCCTAAGAGAAAAATTAGCCAGTATCAAGTGGAAAACCCGGATGTGGTTGGTTGTTACTCTCTCATCGCTCTACGCGCAGAGTTTAATCCTTTTCACATCGCACACAACAGGTGAATCCAGCGCAGATCAGAAAACACCTCAGAGCTATTTGTGGGAGAAGATGGGGGAGAATTGTTTGAGGATGAATCGTGGTGGCATAAATAATAAGTTTTGCAGTAGATGTTTCAGTGCAAGTCGGGGAATTTCAGTGGATTCAAAATCCGGATTTCAGTTTTGAGTGTTAAATGTCAGAATAAAAAATAAAAAATAAAAAAGAGATATTTATAATATCAAAGCAGCATCGTATCAAAGAGATTAATTAAGCCTGAAACTTTAGCCAAATTAATGGATAGATGTTTCTATATCTGCCACAGTGTAAGACACTAGAAACAAGAAAGCCTACAGCTACAATGTGGAGGACAACAAAGAAAAATGTCACATAAAAGGAGGCAGATGGAACTGGCTTCTGCCTTTTCATTAACAGGGACCTAACTTTGCTTCTGGAGCTCCATTAACACTCTGCACTGACAGGGAAAAGAGGCAAAAGGACGCCTGTGCTGATTGAATCATGTTGGTTTGACAGCAGCGGTTGCCCCCAAAGTGAGCACACAGCGTGGCTGAGCTCACCTCTGCCCACCTCCACGCGTAAGGACTCATCTGCACTGAAAAAACGCCACATTTTCTTGAGGCTACACCAGGTAAAAGTCACTCTGAAGACAGGCTTTAGCTTATAATGGGTGAGAGAAAATGCCCACCTTGTAAGTCACCTTGCAACAAGATTGAATTTATTTTTATACAAGAATAACTGATTATATTACTTGCCATAAAGGAGAAAATTCAGGGCTTTTGGTTTTAGAGTAAGGCTCTTTTGGGTAAGTGTGAAGTTCAGACGAGACAGCACAGCCTGTTTCTGAACCAAGGTTTTAAATTACATTAGTCTGACTACACTGAGCCAACAGGTCAAGTACACTTTGCATTTGTGCAGGTGGAAGAGACCTTCTAGGCCAAACTTATCTACTGAGGCACCAGATATGGTAGGCAAGATCTGAGGGAGCAGCTGTATTCCCAAATACTCATTGAGCAAATATTGCACAAAACGCTAGGTAACAAATAGCCACTTTTCCTAACAAAACCACGTTTCAGTGTGTAGCAGGTAAAGGAAAGCGAATAGAAATACCAGCCATGGTGGGAAGAAAACCAAAGGAGAAAATTGCATAAAGCACAAAGGCAAAAAGGTATTCAACCATGTCCGCTCCATACATTATTCAGAGGGTGGGAGAACTGGAACACGCTTCCTCTGCAAAGACAAGGCATCAGGGAGCTTCCTACTTTGAGATTCCCAAGAAGGAAGAATGCCTGTAACCTGCATCCCACAATGTATGCTCCCATCACCAGCTAGCAGAGATCTCTGTGTTGACCAAACTTTTGCGTTTATCTGGTCCGTTATTGACTGTGAAGAGGCTTCAGAGAAATGCCCCCAAATTTCTGTGGGGAGAACTCTGCTGAGGCGGGGCGGGGGAGGATTTCAACCCAGAGGCAAGTAGTTTTAGCGACCCTCGGAGAAGTATTTTCCCAGCTTGACGAAAATCTTTCTTGAATTTACTAGAAAGGCATCTTTCTGGTCCATCACAGGCAGCAGGTGAGAGCCAGGGCTCATGGCTGGTGCCAGGGGACCGTGCGTCCCTGCACTTGGCCACCTTGCAGGTTCCCTGGGAACATAGGGGACCTTATTTCCCCCCCTCCCCCCCAAAAAAAAAACGCCAAAAAATTACGTCTATAGCTTCATCCATGTGATTAGCTGGTATGTAACTGGATGCAAAACTGCTGCAAGCTTTGCATTGTCCCTGGGGTGCGGGACAGCGTGTGGCAGCTTTGCCCTCTGCTGGCCAAAGCCTCGGCGGGGGTCCCCGGGAGCCCCCCTGCCCCACGGGCACCCCCCCTCCCGTCGGGGCTGTCACCCCTGCCCCTGGCCTTCCCCGGGCCGGCAGAGGAAGGATTTGGGACAGCGAGAGACTCGGCGCGTTATCAGCTAGTGGGTAGTGGCCCCTTGCTGGGAATGGCCGTACCTAAAAGCCTAGAAAAACCGAACAGAATAAAACCCTCTCAATTTGATGGAGCGGCAACCCCTGCCCCCTGCTCCGCCCCAGCCCTGCAGAGGGTGAGAGAGAAACAGGGCAGGTGAAATGGCCCGAAGTAAAACAAACTATGCCAGAAAGCTTTTCCCGTCGGACTCGGCACACTCCTCGCTTGATTCCAGGTACATCATTTTGCAGAAATAATTCGGATTGAACAGTGTAATCAGACATTACCGGCAGGCAGCTGCCCACCGAGGGGTGCGTGGGGCCAGGGCGCTGCGACACAGGCTGGAAGCAGAAACCCCGCTGCACAGACACGGGCAGCGCTTCCGCCCCCGCCGCCATCCATTGCTTTCGAGTGCCGGGGCTGGTTTGTCCCTTCCCTCCGCCTTTCTCCCGCTTCCTTTCACCTTGGGGTGTTTGTTCGCGATCCACTCAAAATGCCGTAAGGCAATAAAACCGCAGCAGCGGTGAGTATTTATCTGGCTCAAAACGAGTCGCCTTGGCAACGGGGAGCCAAGCTCTCCGACATTCTCTTGCCTTCCTTTCCTCCTGGTTTCGCAGCGCTCGGTGTCCCTCGGATAACAGCTACGCATGCTAAGTACGCCGGCAACACTGGTTCCAGCAAACGCAGGCATGAATAGGAAAGCTGGCCCGGCTCGGCTTGTAAACTAACAAAAAGCTCTGGGTTGCCAAGTTCCCTGGAGAACTGCCCGGCCTCTCCGCGCTGGCAGCTCCCGAGTTCAAAGGATCCGCCTGCCTTTGAGGACAAGTCCAAGAGCCCCCAGCTCCGCAGCGCTCCGCCGCTGGCAGCTCCGTTACAGAGCGACCCTTTGAGGATGAAGACGCGCATTTGGTTGCACGTTCGACCAGTACCCGAACATCGCCAATTTCGGACACGGTGACTTCCTGCGAAGCCCGAGTACCGTGCTACACAGCCAGAGCTCGTATGCGGCGCCTCTGGTTAATGCCTGGCAAGGTGTGCTCAGCGCCAGGCACTCAGGGAGCGCTTGCACACCAGGTCTTCCCCGCCAACGAACCCAAATTAAAATTTCCCACCTTTATTTGTCCAGCTCCTCGGGATCGCGTACTTTCCAGCAGGCTCCCCCGGATTGCTGCTCAGCGGCAGGCACGAGCAGCTCCCGGGACGGGACAATCTCCTGGGCCAGTGTTGCTGCCAAAGAGACAGACTGATAATCCCATCTTTGCAATGCAACAAAAAGAAATATTTTTTTCTTTCCCTTTGTAAAATTAATCAAGTATGTTCTTCCAGCCATTTCTCTAACACACTGAGAAAATACCTACTGGCATATTTAAAAAGTAAAGGTAAAAAACCAAAACGTGACAGCTGTGTAGTGGCATTTAAAATAAATGCTCTTCAAAACTTGCGTGACCGAACTTCTAACCTGCTACAAGAGAAGCAAACACATTAGGAATATAACGCTTTAGTACCACTGGTATGAAAATAGCTAGTTCCCAGCCAGAACATCACAGGTAAGCAAGCCATATTCCTCCATTACAGAGCCACGGCTGACACGGAGAAAGTGTATTTAATGTTAGGAAGAACATTCCACTTTTGGTAGACAGCAACTTCTTTAACACCATCCGCAGAAACTTAATCGCCTGTAGGTAAGATAACCATATTACTTCCCCACTCTGGCACATTTCAAAGTCACCCAAGCATACCTTATCTGATTATTTTTTACAGCATTATGCAGCATTATTCCCATGATTTAATCCCATCCGAGATCATTAGACACTACAGTACCGTAAGTAAGCAATTACTACACTGACCTATGTTCTAGGGAACCTGGGCAGACAAGTGCCTTTGTCATCTATCAAAGGATAATTTTTATAATTTGATTTAAAGCCTCTCTAGAAAAAATATAATTTACTTACCTGCTAGCTTTCAAGAGCTGGCTTAAAGTCTGATTTAAACTAGGATACACAGTGCATCTTAGGAAAAAAAAAAAAGAGAATGTATAGAATGCCAGTATTAGCTGTGTAAGCTAAAACGGGTAGAAAAGTAAAAGAATTAGAGTTAACAAAGAGAAGGGCACAGTCTCTGGGAATGCAGCATGTCAACAGAGGAGGCAGATAAAAATTTAGGAAGTTCTCTCGCTGCAGACACCCACGCCCCAGACAAGAACACCTGGGCACCTCACAGTAACTGGAGTCTCCTGTAAGAGCTGTAATTCAGCGCAAATTTGCTACAGATTTCCCCCCCCCCCCCGCCCCAGATATTTGCTTAGGACAAACAAGAAACTCACAAATTAAGATGAGGTGCAAAATCAAAGCTAAAGAAGCTTTTCTACCCTGCAGGGCCATGTAGAAAGGGCACCAGGGTACAAGCACCGTGCTGTGATGGGATACTGCGCTGACTGCGGTTCGCTGGCTACCAAAAACCCAAAGGCCCGGTAATCACGGAGCATTAGGCTGCCGCTTTTGAGCAGGGGTGTTTTACTAAAACCACCTTCTTCTTTCAAGCTCTTTTACTGCACACACGCGGCTTGTGGGAGGCAGAGTCACAAACTGGGAGGACGAGTCACAAACTGGGAGGACACACATCTGGGGGGGCAGTGGTTCTGCAGCTGAGCTCCTCCGCTCATTAAAAACCACCACGCCAACCACTGCATGCCTCCATTCTCACCCTCCTCCTCCTCACGTCCCTCTTACTTCCAAGCTCTTTATCTGTACAAAGCGCAACACGAAGGAACCCAGGTCCCGGGCAGCAAGTTGGCACCGCTAAAGTAACCACAACAGCCCTTGCTAAGAGACAACAGCACTCTGGAGGCCAATCTCTGCGCTTGGAAACTTTCCATCAGAGAAGAAATCAAAGAAACCTTCAGGGGGACACCATCACGGACAACAAGATCTACAATTCTCAAACGTTACTGTCATTCTCTCCTTTTTTGGTTGTTGTTTTGCTTCTTTGTTCTTTGTTGTGTTTTTTTTTTTTTAAATTAAAAAATAAATCACAAGTTCTCTCTTTAATTGAAGACACAAATTACAAATGTTCTGCTGGCCCCAAAGGCCTCACACGGGTCAGAGTGACAGTCCTGCTGCTGCCACGCAGAGGCTGCAACTAGTGGAAGAGAGGTAAAAACACCAGGGCTAAAAATAATTTCAGATTCAGCCCTACGCTGGGTCACGAAGCGCAGAATCAATGCTGGGTTTTGCTCCAGGCAGATTTGTGTGTAATAATGTTCTTTCAAAACACTCAACAGTCAAGGGAGACAGAAAAATCAGCAAAACCAAACGAGCAGTCCAAGGTTATGAATTCCTATAATTTTATAGTATCATCCTGAATTTTTAAGTAACATAGTGTTTCTGGACGGGGGAAGGAAAAAAGTGGGAAGTTCCTAGGAGCAGATAAAGCTAGAAAAACCACAGTAGAGCAGAAAATTTGCAAACAAAAAACCAAAGCACTGCAGGTCAATGTGCCAGGCTTTGTTAAAGGCACCCTCTATTGCCAAGGTCAAATACAAAGTACCTTTAGGGATGCAGCTCTCGGGGTGGTAAAACTCAACAGATGGGCTCCTCTTCTTAGCATATGTTGATGAAGAGGGGTAAGAGCAGCAGATATTAACTGTCACATGTACTTAAAGAAAAAAATTAATACACAAATGATTCTGGCATACTTAAGAACTCATTCTTTTGTAAAAGCATCTAGACCACACTCTCCATACATAATTTCTGAAAGAAGTGGCAAAAATTCTATCATTAACTTCTTCAGAACTAAACACCACCCTTCCTTGCTGAAGCAGGTTTCTGCGCCAGTTTGAAAAAGAAAAATAAAATTGATGCTTAATTGTAAACACTTAACCTATATAAATATGGAAAGGAACAGAAGGGTGACTTCTCTTGCTATGTGTTCAAGTCAGGAATTATTAATTAAACAGCAAAACTCCAAAACTTATGCTCTTGCAATTCTGCTGCACTCTCCACTAAACAGAAAAAGTCTGAATCATTTATGATCTGAATTATTTATAGCATGGATAAATTTTTGACTTAAATGAATCTCAGCACAAAAAAGTCAAAAACATTTTACCCAGAGTAGGCTGTGGGGTTTATTTTTTCCCCCCCTTCACATCACAGAAATGAAAAAAATAAAAATAAAAATTTCCTGTTTTTCAGGCAGGATGCCTAGAAGGTGCTCATTGATCAATTCTTTTCATATTTCGGTTCTCTCTACTGTGTCACCCAGTACCTTATCCACCTAGAAAAACAGAGGAGCTAAAGATTAAATAATAATATAAAAAAATATCCTGCATTTGGACTGGACACCTGAGTACTACAGAAGTCCGCACGTGAGGGCCTGCCACGCAGGTTAGTTCCTGCCCTTTCTCCCGACCTTTCCCCTGCATGCTCCTGGAAGGAATTGTCCTTGCGCAATTTCCAAGAATCCTTAGCAAGCTCCTCCCCTCCACCATCCCACCCCGCTGAAGTTCACCTCTTATCTTGCACTTTTCCCCCCGCTCTGTGTTCCTGCTATCTGCAGTCTGATCACCGCCATACCCTCTCCAGGGCCTGGTGGTGATCCTCGCCATTCTCTCACTCACAGCCCAGGGAGAGGGATGCCATGCCGACTGCTGGCAGCTCGGATGCTAATCCCAGTCTTGTGGGAACCAAGGATGGAGACCGATGCTGGTGGCACCTGAGCCTACGGACCATGGAAGCACCCAGTTCCTGTTGCTGCTGCATTAGGCCACATCATGAGTAGCAGTGCGTAAACGGAGCTGCATAAACAATCCTCCAATCTCAGTGTGCTGGTTTGAGTACAGTTCAGATGCTTTGGTATAATCTCTTATAAGAATATTTTTTCCTTTTTTTTTTTTTGCCTCCTTTGCCCCCTGTTCTCCCCGACTGCAAAGCTACCATGGGTGTTACACCCACACTACTTTCAAGGATTCAGCAGAATTAATGCAGACTACTCTTTGCAAAAATATACCAGTGCCACCAAACATTGTTTTATTATAACACGTATCATTAAAATACCTACACTGCTCCAGTAATTTGACAGCATAAAATTTTGACGTGTTAACCTATCTTACCAGCAAAATCTATAGCTGCAAAAACGCCTTGTGTCAGTGACAGTTTCCTTCAAGAGCCTCCGATGGTATTTTGGGAATGTACTTCTAGTTTCAAAACTTGCTTATCCTTCTATTTATAAGGAAGTTTCACACTTTTATAAACCAGTGTGTTAGCATCTTATTTGCCCTGCAATAAAATTCACTAAATCAATCTCACAAATAAGCACGCAAATTCATCTTTACATTAATGGAGAGAGCTTTAAGAGTAGCCTTAGAGATAAGTGCAATCGTTTATATTATTCCAAGTTTAAGTTTAGGGTTTTCTTGTTTTTTTAAATATTGCCAAGCTACGAAGAAATACTTGAAAGCACATTAAAATCATCATTTTAACTTGTGAACTACACAACTTCAACACTTATCTGTAAGTGAGAATTACTTCTGGAGCTAGAGGTACCAGATGTAACAAAGGTTTTCTTATTTCTTCCCCCGATGCGTCTTCTAAAAAACAGCCTGAACTCAGTTTAGCACACGCTTCATGCAAGTAAATTTTCCTCCAGACTTCTCAAAGACAGATTTTCCTCAAAGTCCTCGCCACTTTAAAATAAATGGAAGATTCTGTAGTCATTCTACTGTATTTTTGAACAGTCTGATGGACTTAAACAGAGACCTAAAGAGGTTTATTTAGCATTAGCAAGTTTTATTATTTATAGTGGCATAAAGCAGATGGAAGAATTAGAGATGCACAACTGAAAATTTCTCAAGCGTTTTATTTCATAACCTAGTGTATAAAACTTCAACATACAAAAAAAACCACCCCAAAACCAGAAGTGAAATAAAGCAAGATCTCTTAATACAGTTTTTTTTTCCAGAAAGCTTTACCTAACGGCTCAGAAGCAGTAAACATTCAGCCTATTTAAAAATGGGATTCAAAACAATCTTCATACTTGCAGTCTGTGGAATTATGGATTAAACGGACCAGGTTTTGATGCCTTCTTAAAAACGGTTTAGTTGCTGTAAGCAGTGGTGTCTGTGGGGTTTGTTTTCGGTTGGTTGTTGTTAGTTTTTGGGGTTTTTTTAATACCTAGTTCACTTTCAAGATGACAATCAGTCTTGGTTAGTTAATCTTCAGTGAAGCGAATATGTTTACTTGTTTGTTGAGTCTTTTCGAGTCTCATTCTTTCCGCTTTAGCAATCAACTGCGAACAGGAAAAATATTGCAGAAAAGATTAGAGGAAAATTATACTGTTACGATTTTAAGTTCACAATCACGAATATATTATTCACTGATTTACCACACTTCATAAGAAAAAGCTAATCTTTGGACAGCTGAGCTTAACCTGTACATCTGACCACAACAAGTTCAAGCAGCCCTGGTGTAATTTATTTCGGTATTGCCTCGGAGCCATCAAAAATAGTAAGGCATCTCGTGAATCTCTGGCCAGTGCAGCATCCTTCAGTCCATCCCTTCTCCCTCCTAACGTGGACTGAAGAGAACAGAACTGCAAAAATACACCACCACCATTCTCATAGGGCAAGTTAAAAATCCTACCCTTTTATTGGATTCACGCTGTTACTGATGGAAGAAATCAAGGTCAGACCATTAAAAAATGCCTTAGGAATAGTGTGTCATTTTCTACACTCGGCAAAGAAAAAAAACCACTGAAATCCAGACGGGGGCCACCCTTCAGGCTGGGAAAACAGCGCAATACGTAGAACAACCCTAATGAGAATTCATCTCGAGAAGTAACAGTACGGTTTGGAGGAGCACTGAGGTTAGGAATCCCCAACTCAGAACCCAGTCTGACCAGGAATCTGTTTGTTTTCAGTTGCATTTTAGGGAGATTGCTTATATTAAATTACTAGGGTGCCCAGTTAGCTGCACCCAGTACAGGGATACAAGAAATGCTCCTGCAGAACATAAATAAGCTACTAACTTTCAGCTTCTGTGTATTGTATCTTCAGGCAGAACACAAAATTGAGAACGTTAAAAGCGTACTTGTTTTTATGTTTTTAAAGCGTCCGTACTAGAACATTCACAGCTTTAACCACAGTACTGCAACAAAGTCATACTAATACCCAAAGGCAAAGGCACACGCTTTGTTATTGAGATGCCCCATGAAGATTTTTTTAACCATACGCAAGAGGCTCACGCAGTAACTGTCACATGAATAAGATGGGGAAAAAAAAAAAAAGATAAGAAGAAAACAAAACGCAAGGAACAAGTCAGGCTGCCTAATCTGAATAAGAAGTGAGAAAGCAGGAAACTCTTGTGAATCTAGGCACATCTGTAACACACCAGCATAAATCCACATTCACTTATCTGATGGAGACTACTAAAACGTATTAGCTGGCGCTGGCATCAAGAGACACTTGCTCACCAGACAGTCCAGTAAAGTGTTTGCTAGATTTGAAGTTTCACACATAAATCAAATCGTGTACTATTTAGCTGCGCCCACGGTCCTGTGGGTATGTCCCGCAGCCACTGCATCTCGTACACAGCGTGGAAGGGTAAAGCATGCGGCCGCATTGATTACGGCAGCCAGGAATTCCGCTCTATGCTGATGCTGCAGGGATGCAGCGTTTGCTGTGCTGCAGTATAATTACACTGATGGGCCCCCAGCCTTTAACTTGACTGCAGTCCTTAACTTGTTCTCAACAGAATCAGACAGTAAGTTCTGGTAGTTGACTTTCTCAGCCGTTCTCCAGAAATAAAATTGATCTGAAGACCTAACAGAGTTACTTTTCCTCTCTGGTATCTGATAAATGGATTAAAAGAGTTAAAATCTTTAAAAAAAAAAAAGTGAGCAGTGCAGTGGTTTATTCCTTTAGCATGTGGGACAGAAAATCACAAACACTGCAAGGAAAGCTTTACAAGGGGAACTGCCTGCCCACTTCATATGGGTGTTTCTATACCAGCACCTCAGAGGTGGAGAATTTGCAAGGGGCCTCAAGGATTCCCATTTTCAGCTAATCAGTCCGGTTCCAGCAGGCTGCTGTTTCTAAGTAGGCATCTCCAAACAGGCACCCAGCCCTTCCACAGATACCAACTTCAGAGATGCAGAGAAAAGGGCTCATTTGTGCTCTGGAGCAAGACGTCTCCGCACTGGCGCAGACAGGGAACCGGTCATTCCTGCAAGGACACAGGCTCCGACCCCAGGCATAAATCAGAAGAGAATAGGGTGGGTTGTGCCCGGCCATTTCCACTCTCCTCCACAAATTATTCCGCCCTTGGCAAATACCCAATTCTCACTTCCTCACCAAATGCCTTTCACTTCTACCACCACTCCCACCCCCTTAAACTTCCTCCTTTCCTTCTGTGTAAGGAGGCGTACAAGGTGTAAACCAGGTTTAGCAGCACCTCCCCCAGAAGACAAGGACACTCCTGCCTTGGCTTTGTGAGCAGGAGACTTGGATCAGTGCAGAGAGTTTAAGGCTACAGACTGAGGAATTGCTTTTCCATCTGCATAAACTGGCGCTGCCCTGAAGAAACAGTTGGGGCAAAGAGGTTTTTAGTCTGTATCACTGAAACACTAAGGTGGTTTTATCATGCAGTTGAACAACAGACTGAAGAGAACACGGATTTGGAAGGGGCAGCAGAGGAGAGCACAGAGGTGACAATGAACGACTGGGCCTGGGGGCAAAGCCCGACACTGAACACCTTTTTAAGTCCAAAGGATGGCTAGGCATTACCCACAAGTTCCAGGGAACCTTGGGATACCTAGTCTCTTTTGGACATTTAGTTTATTCTAAAAACTATGCCAGAGAAAGTAAAATCTCTACCACTTTATTTCCCTTTTTTTGGGGGGGATTGGGTGAGGGGTGGGAGGCACAAACTCTCTGCTAAAGTGCCCATTAATCCTGAACCCTGGCACGCCGCAGCACCCATCGCAGGAAAGCTGAGTACGCCTGTACTGCATAGAACACACGGAAAACAGGAATCTCAAATTGCCTGAAGTTACACTCAAAAGCATCCCTGTAAGGTGACATCGTCCATGCAAAGATACGTACGTTCACTATTACTATAAATACACTGACATCACTGCAGGTATATAGCTTATACAAATTTAACTTTTAAGCCGACATTCAGACACTAATTGAAATAAAGTGTAAGATGCTGTCTATACCTAACGACTCAGAAGCTGTAAACATTCGGCCTATTTAAAAATGGGATTCAAACCAATCTTCATACTTGCAGTCTGTGGCATTACGGGTCAAACGGACCAGGTTTTGATGCCTTTGATGATGTGTATAAAACAGCTAATAGGCAAAGGCTCATCTTTAAAGACATCTTTCTAAGGTATTTAAAAACCTTTAACAGAATAGATCTTTACAAGAAATACACACTAATGGCATATTCAGCTAAGATACACTAGTGGCATATTCAGCTGTACATGTTTAATTATCAATCATTATATTACTTTCCCCCTTCCTTTTATTGTGACCTTCAAAGAAATCAACTTGTGAGTACTTTGCAAGATTTTTCAAATAAAATATTAACATTCACGAACACAGTAAGAAACTCGTATTATCGGTCCGTATTTGTGGAATACAGACTGTCAAAAAGTAATGAAAGGGTTAAGAGTTACTGCCTATAGCGAGGCATTCTTTACTTGATGTTTTGCTTAACAGTGTTAGCATTTAAATAGTATTCCCTAGGCTTTGAAGTTAACACCTCCCAGTGTTGCAAGGCGATGGGTAAGGGGGAGGAGCGGGCGTTTGCACCCTCGCTGCTGCTATTGTTAGGCAGAACTGAGACAGTTTATATTCGCAAGCCTAGATGAGGTACATTACTGGCCAATTTACACCAGTTTGGTCAACAAATACCAATCTTCAAAAGATGAAGAACAGAAACTTGGCAGCAGGGCACCTACAGGCCAAAGTGAAGTCAAAGGTGTCACTGGCACCTTTTGTTTAAAAAAGTAAAAGTACATTAAAAAAAAAAAAAGAAAAAACCTGGCAGCGCTGAGCAAAAGGCTGTAAAGCTGCACGGGTTTCACAGTACCTTACTGCTTATATTAAAGAATAACGGCTAGAGCCAATGCTATTTTTACGCTTTTAAGAAAATTAAATCAGTCATTTGGGGAAATTCTTTATGGACACCTTTGTTTCACAGAATTAGATTCATGTTTTGGGGATCTCTCAAAGAACATGTAAACCGACAACATGATGCGTGTAAAACATGCCTCGTGCAAGACAAGGTTTTGACCTGCGCCACTGCTGTTTCTTTAGGTCAATGTAGTATTTCTTTTCCATTATGTAGGGAGCAACTAGGACATTTTTTGTATTGTGTGCATCACTGGAGCATCTAGGAAAGAAACATTACAGTAAGTCTCTGAAGTCACCAGAAAATAATTAAGGTCAGGTGATTCTGAAGTTATGCAAGGAGCAGCGTAAAGATTCAGGTTAAAGTCAACCCAGAACCCTTATCTGCAATGTGTGTGGATTAAACCCAGCAATAAAATGCCGGTGAAATACCCTCTGGCTCCTCTCTGTCAGGTAAAAGATCTGACTGGCTTAACGAAGAACCCTTCATGCCTGGAAGGATCTTCTGGGGCAGGAGTTGAGACTGCAAGCCTGCAAGTTCACCGCAACACTCCATCAACTGCGGCCTGACAGGCACAGCAAGCTCAAGGTTGGAGGGAAACGTCGCTAGATGCGAGGCAGTTTTGGTCTGGAAGCTGCTTAGCTAGCAATGCTCCCAGCAGCATGCAGATTTGTCTGGACATAGACACACTGGAGCACAGGCTCTGGACTACATGAGGAACACACCAACGCTCACCACAGCACAGAACCGTACACTAAAAAAAAATTACGTGTCAATCGTGAAAAGAGAAATTCATTCTGAAGAAAAACGTTCTACTGGAGAATTAAGACTAAAGCACTACTTGATCACACTACAGCAAATCAAGACTACGTAACTTTTTAATGAGTTCATCATCAGTTTTTTAAAGGAAAACCAGCTTACAAATTAACTTTATGCCTTCAGTCACAGACTTAACTTTCTCCCATTGTCTCCATAAAGACAAGCCTTGCATTCAGCAACTGGACCAGCACAGCCGCACGTTGTCTATTTTGCAGCTGTAAAACCCTGCTGCAAAGTCAGCAGCAAGTGATTTAACTGGATTAAATACAGGGCCAAACATTAAAGTTATCGAAAATGTAGACCTACACAGAAACAGTCATGTTTTCAACCATGGCTGTACAGGAAAAAAAAAAAAAAAAAGACTTGCAGGTTACCTTCTCAGTGCCCCGCTTCTTTTCTCGAGGCTGGTTCAGTTTAGCTTGTCTGTCCACTAAAATCTTCTGCCAGTAACGCTGTTCGTGATCGCCTTGAAAAACAAATTAACATTACAGTACATAAATAAAAGTGTAACACAAGTGGAAGCAGTGTTTTCAGCTGTGATTGGGAGGAATCTTTTCTAAGGTAAACACACATGAAAATACCCGTGAGGGAAACCTAACCAGTATTTCCCCATCAGTCTTAAATTTGGTAGTCAGACAAGTCATAGAGCATTGCACCATCTGAGCACCACACACCCAGGCGAGCAAAGAAAAGAGAAACTGTCCAAGGAAAACTGACTCCGAGGTCCGACAGGACCCAAATCAAGGTCGTATACATTTTATTAACTTTCAGGCCTGGATTGCCAAGGTATCTAACTAAGCTTTCCCAAGCAAGGAGTTTTAGAAACGTAACAGTAAGAACTGAGGAAATACGCAAACACCACTCTCGAGGTGTAGTTAGCAGAAGGAGCTCTGTTTTAGCGGAAGTTTCGCCATAGCACTTGGAGGCCCTTTGATTTACTGATGAACTCAACCTCTGTTTTTAAACAACTAGCAGGAAAAAAAAAAATAAATGTAAGAATGACTGAGATCAAAGCCATTGTTAGAAGCAGACTCTGAGGACTTGACAGGCAGTTAGGAAGACTTTAACATTGGGGGGAATAGGAGAGGAAATAATTTTGCAGCTTTTTTCAGCGGCTGTTTTGCACTACGAAGCATTTTGCCACTGTTCCCTCTGGTTTGTGCTGTAATTATCATGATGGGAGTTTTGTGATGTAATGTGGCATGGTTTCATGGGAAATCTTCAGTTACAGGCAAGTTTCCAAGTGATCTTGGACAAGGTTCCTGCAAAAGTTATCTAATCAATAATTCTGAGAACTGATTTTGCATACTTTTTAGCAGCATTATACATTCAATCACAATAACTTGCAAATATTCCCCATAGATATTTAATATCACAGCGGAAGACATTTAGTCAAAGTCAAGTTCTAAGAAGTAAAATATTACTGCAGTCCCTGCAGCAGGGAGCATTAAAGATTCTTTCCTTATTCTTATTCTCTGTATTCACCTTATGCCACCAAGAAAAGCTGAACTCCTTACTGTGAGACACTTCTGCATTCTTCAGAAGCCTTTCCATTCTTATTTCAATGAACCAGTTTGGAAAACAAAAAAAATAATCTTAAGACTATGAATGGAATGCTCCTACAGTGTTGCACTTACTCCCAATCTACTACTACACTCTTTTATATAAGGATACAAAACCAGAGACAAACACACACAGAGCACACAGCTGTAAAATGCCGTATTTCCAGTGGTTTCTGGATCTCTGGAACACAGAACACTCTGGAGACAAATCTATCTCCAAATGACACTAGCAGCATTCAGTGAGTCTCAAAATTTAATTAACTTTCCTACAACGAAGGTATGATGATAGCTCTTCCTTCTGCAATCCTTAATTGACATGTATGAGGGTTTACATCCCCGCATGCACGGAACGGGGCCCTATGTGAAGGTCTGTGCAGGAGTATGGTAAAATATTTAAGTACACAGATGAGAAGATCTCATCTGGCTTGTTTTATCTGGGGTGTTTTGGTTTTTTTTTTTTCCCCATTTGGGATTTTTAGTGCATGTCTAGAATTTAAAACTTATGAATAGAGTAACAAAGTTTGAGAGAATTCCCTCCTCCCGCCACCTTCTACCCCTCACTTCCTTAAAGATGTTTCCCTACACTTGGAAGAATAGTCCAATCTAATAGAAAGTACCAATTTAAAACAGCAGAGTAATTTTAGAAAATAACAACACACATTAGGATAAAGTTCCAAAGTAAACCAGTAAAAATTTTAGTGCAACTACAATTTAAAAAAGGCAGTACTTGGCCATAAATTATTCAACTTCCTGGGAAAAAGGAAAGATTAATTAGAAGGCAAGTGCTAAAACCACTCTAAGTGTATCCACGCTGTTAGATCCTTGGCCTGTTATTTCAATCATAAAATCAGTATTTTCAAGAAAAATCTTAGTTTAAAATTATTTTGCATCATCAGAATGTTATATTCATAATGCTGAAACATGAACTAAGCTCTATAGGCCGTTGCCACTAAGTGACGTAAATAAATCAAATCAATCATCTCAAAAGAACATAATTTGATGCAAGCAAAAACATTCTTTTGCTCTGAACCGTGGCATAAAAATGATTAACTGTTTTACCAATTTCAGTACAATAGCAAAATGATAGACTCTCAGAAAAGAAAAAAACCAAAACAACAAAAAAACCCAACCCACAATCTTTTCCCTGACCAAATTATCCAAATATATCCATAAAGCTACCATGCGATACAATCTTTTTCACAGTGCTTAATGTCTTCTCCTGGACTACCGTTAAAAAAAAGAAAGCTTACCAGTGAGAACTTCAAATTTCCAATTGTTTTTGATCTGTATTTCTTTGTATGATTTCATGACAATCTGCGCATCCTCGGGAGTTTTAAAACGGACGTGACATTCTGTGTCTCCCTCCAGCATGTCAACGTAAGCAACATCAGCCAGCACTGCCAGAGCATCCTATCAAAGCATGGGAGAGAACGCAGACCATAGACCAGACTTTAGAAAAGAACAGAAAAGGAACGACTTTTTGATCATTCAATTTGTAGGTCACTGACATTTTCTAAAAGGTCGTGAAGTAGAAGGCAGCGACTTGACTTTTTCATTTAATCAATGAATCTCTTGTCAAACAGGTTTGAATTAATACATTTTGCCAAGAAGGTCGTAGCTGAATTCTGATTTATGAGCCTACAACATCTATAGATCTCTCATCCTGCCCTCCAAGAACAATTTAAAGCAGTAATTCCTGAAGATCTTACTTTATGCATAAGAATAAGTTTACTAATGGAGCATCAGTAGTTATCCATCTATTTCAACACTGTATCTGCATGGACTTTAAAAAAAAAAATTATTTGTGTATTGTAACACCGACATACATTGGTGCAACAGAAAAATATCTAACTTCATTCTCTACATGAATTATGTAAAAGTAAGCTCATTTGTGGTTTATTTGAGAAATGAGTAGTAGCAAAAAAACCCTTCCTATCTTTATGGAATGACCTCTGCCTGAAAAATCTCACTAAGAGCTGAAGGAAGAAGAGTCACACATGCTCTTTCAGATGAAGTACTTGACTTGTAATACCTGCTGTTAGGGAAATTAACTAAGACCACACATTCCTAGTCAATTTTGTTCACAGCAGGCAGCTCAAGGAAGATGCTTCTATTCAAGAATTACACACTGCTTTTAACCCTCCACTACCAAGGAGGGCCTTAAAACAAAACTTAAGTGCCAATATCGTTGAGATCGTTTGAGAGGCAACCAAAGCCACTCTGCACTCTTAATTCTGGTATCTCAAAGTCATGCTTACACCTAAAACTACAAGGACCCAAGCAGTTTACTGGAGCTGGCAAGTGTCATGATCTGAGAAGCACTTAATAGCAAAACAGCCGAGGAGCTAAGTAAAAAAGTAAAACATTGAAGCTGTATTGAAACTACTCTGCAAAGACCTTTCCAGTGTGCGGAAGCCATTAAGCCTGACAAAATGAGAATTATAGTTCAATTCTGGCAATTTATTAAGGACAAAAAACCCTAGGTGCATTACTTTGAGGCAGCGTTTGCTGTAGCTATGACAGTCCAGGCACACAGGCAAAGCAAGGTTTGGTCAGAATTATGCCTTTCATAAAAGCAAAGAGTATGGCCAGAAAAATCCAGTAAGCGCCAAGTGCAGTTTACAGGTGCCACTGCTGACCCGCAAAAGCGCTGGTGCACCCTAAAGATTATTTTCTTTCAACGACAGACTGAGTCTACAATTACACGCGTCTCTAAAAACCTTGCCTCCCTTGTTTGCCGACAGTTTGTGAAATGCTTTGCCTACGTACTTATTAGGAGAAATAAAGATAGGATGAATAATGGCAATGCTCAGCCCTACCTCACTTTGTCCCCCAAACAAAACTTTAGTTTTCCCCGAAACGCTTCCCTAGAACTAAAGCAAAAGCGTTAACTGGAAAAACCTGGAAATATCAAACTTAAGTTTGTCTTCAGCTATTGTGGGAGCAGTCAGCTTACCTCCTGACCGCAATACGTTAAGTTGTGGCACAAAATTAACACAGTAAGGTGTAGACTGCAGCCAGAGGGGCCCCTCAAACGTTACAGTGACAACTACTACATTCCCTCCCTGTCTCCAGCACTTAGACAACTGCCTACAAATACACCTACACCGATAAGACTGATGAAGTTGAAACTCTATCATCAGGTTGTTTTCAGCCAGAGCCACATCTCTCATCCTCCCTAGATTTACACACACGCTGAACTTCAAACACTTGCAAGCAGCCAGTGACTTCAAGTGGCCTACACAGCTACAAATGTAGGTAGTTTGATAAGTCAGCTCAGAACTCACATTTCGAACCATTCTCTCATTGTCTTAAGTGGTCTGAATATTTATTCCAACGTGAGTTAAAGTTGTTTAAATTCTTTCCAGTTGTTATTCATCCAGAAGTGCAATTTGTGAAAGAAAACGTCCTGTGTCACACTCATGGAAAATTCAGTATCTGGAAAAAGCTTGTTATTTCCTTTGGAAAACTTTTAATACTTCCATTTCACATGACGCAGCTTAAAACTGCTATTTTCCCTAAAAGAAGACATTCTACTTAACACGTGTAATTTTCATAACATGACATAAAACAAAATTAAAGTTATCCTGAACACTTTCTTTTAAATTGAGGAAAAAAAGCACTTGCCATAGGTGGAAAAAAAAAAGAAATGGGCGAATGAATTACCAAATAAGATGTACTGCTGTCACTCTCACTGAACTGGAGCTTTTGTTACTGGGAATTTCTTGCTGGGAAAAATACAATTGTTTTCCCAAGCAGAGCACATTTTCTTGCCCACAAATTCTTGTTAATTGTCAAACCCCCTCAATACATTAGTACAGATTTCTTGATCTGAACTGTGCCAGACAAATACAGAACACCGCACCCATTTTGTCTTCAACTTCTCTTTTTAAACTGGAAAGAGCTACTCATTCTCCACAGCGTTATTTATTTTTGTCATTACTCTCCTTATAAACTTGACATTGCTTGAAGCACTCTGAAGGCTAATTTTTACTCTGAAACTTCCTTTTTACCCCATTCCGCCCTTGTAAAATCTGCCATTAACAGGTACTAGAGAAGAATCTGTACACAGCTACTGGCCAAACAAATAAAAAAGAAAACAGTAAGACTTGTTTAAATGGTATTCCATATTCAAACATTTGGGGGGCACTGTAAGAGGAAAGGCTAACAGCTACCCTGAGGTTACAAAGGCATTACCTTGATCTGCTTCCTGCCCGGCAGGGGCTCGGTGCTAATGATCTTCACAATTACTCCACTCACGAAGCGGGGCCCCATTGTGTTGGCCTTGGCAGGAGGGGCAGAATCTTCACTGGTGGCTGGTCAATTTGAAAAGAAAAAGGGGGGAAAAGGAGAAGAAAAAATTTTTACATTTCTTAGTTTGACTAACTAAAGATGCTATGAAAGCACATCAACAACGTCATGTACACAAGAATCGAAACAATGGGCATCAAATGCTGCTGCTGTGGATTATTATTATTAATTTGTTTTAATCTTGGATCAAGACTGTTCACAAGGTAAAGCCAATGTAAGTAAAAACAGTGAAAAAACAGGTCCAAGAAAAGAGTCTTAGAGAAGTTTTTACAGGCTACAAGGTCTTCTTCTAAGGATACTTTATACTCTATTTAAAGTACAGGTAATAGTTGAACCCTCAGTTCTAGAGTGATCAAAAACAGGCAGACGGGCACAAAAATGTCAGTATCGATATTAGTGAAGTACCAAGTACCCAGAGCAAAAAAGAGCAGTTCTGTCTCTGAAAAATGCAGAAATTTAACTAAGAGCACATAACTACAAAGCTATTTTTAACCATAAAGCTGATAAAGGCCAACTGCAAGCCATTTTTTGAATGCCTTAGAGAAACTGTTTTGTAAATCGCTGCAGGTATAGTTAAGCCTGAGCAAATCGGGCCTGAGCTACGTCACCAAAAAAGTTGGTTCTTTATTTACCTCTCCGAGACTTCTATAATTACAATTACCTAAAAAGATCCTTCAACTTAAGAAGTGCTATTGGAATATGCTGAAATTACTTGTTTAGTCTTTAGTTATAAAATTCCTTAGTCCCAAGTCGATCTAAATGATGCTTTTAATAACATTTGACATTCAGAGAAAAAAATGACTGAAAATAAAAGAATCTTGCAGAGTTTCTGGAGGACCAGTGTCTTAAATAACTTATGTTTGTGTACTAGAATAGTGAAGACAAGAAGATTAAAACCATCACAAACAGGATTACATTTGTCATTTTCAGAGTGAGGCTTTTTCTGCCCACAAGTTTCCATTTCCATCTCTCCCACAGGCTCAGGTTTGATTTGAGACATCGTTTTCTTTAAGGAGGCCATACTGGCTTTTTGAAGGGCCAAATACTCTTGCTTCAAATCCATCCATTCGGTCCTATAAGCAGCATAACACAGGCAGAGGGTGTCAGTTGTAAACAAGAAAATAATGTTTAGGAACTGAACGATAAGACAAAACTGCTTACAAACAGCTTAAGCTGAACTTTGTGAGCGGTGCAGACCATTCTTACCATTAGGGATCTCCCTGCACTTAGGTCAAATTAAGCCTTATCATTATCCAACCCCCCCCCTCTTTTTTTTTTTTTTTTTGCTTTAGCTTTTAATATTCCAGGCAAGTTCTAACAAGATCAACCTATCACACAAAGAGAACGACTCCCAAATTTGTTTTACATATTTAGAAAAGATACAGAACAGCTTGGTAAACTGCGTTTTCTACTGGAACTACACAGAGCACAGGCACTCGATTCAGAGTTAATTCAGAGACAGTGAACTCTGAATCCACTGAATTAGTTCAGTGAACCCGCTCCTGTGTTACTATATCAAGAATCAGTCATTTATTTTCTAGAAAAATCATTGATAGAAAATCAACAACTGGTTAAACTCACCAAAAACCTACCGAGATAAGAACATTCCTTACTATTCAAATGCACTTTGGTTAAAAAATACCACCACATGGAAGCAATTTATGTATTTACATACATTTAACATGGAGATGTTTCTGCAAACAGCTAGAGCTTTGCTCCACAGAAACACAATGCCTATAGTGCCACTGTGAGAACGACTCATTGTTACCCTAATCTGTGCTATCAAACAAGCTGATAGAGGATTTTTAAAGAGGAGGATATCTTGTGGTAATGGTTTTAGCTGTTAACATTGACAACTGTATACTTCAAAAAAGCATCCAGACTCACCCAGGATCATACATTCTCAACAGAGCAAAGACATTAAAATAACAAAAGAGCCACGTAATGATTCTTAGAGATAAAAAGGCAACACCATTCCACAGCAAGGTATGGTATAAATACAAGCTCAAGGAGGTACTTGTTAACTTGACTCGAAGGAAGAGAAGACCACGGGGAATGAGTCAGGCAAGTATTTGCTACACTTATGCTCTTTTCAAACGTATTTCCCCCCCTGCTTTGCTCTAGCTAACTAAAATTGAAATCTTTCCCTGTATTGGATGCAGTATGCTCAGAAGCTCCGTGGAAGAGTACGTCATCGTTGCAACTGCCGTTTTTCCTGGACCCCTTTTACTTTAACATGGAGGTGCTTTCTGTGACTTAAAAAAAGTAAGTGCTTCCATGTTTTAGTAGAGGTGAATCCTGATCGCAATACTGAAACACCATCCAGGATTTCTCTTTGATCGCCTACACTTCAGTCACAAGATTTTTAGATCCGGGAGAAAAAGAATTTTGGCTGTAAGCTGAGGAAGACACGATTCTCCAGGAACTAAAAGCATCAAGTGTTGCCGAACAAGACAATTTTTTGGTGGCCTCTTATGTTTAATGATGTGAAGCAATTTTTGATTTTTAAAGGACTCCCTTTGCTTTAACATGGAGGTACCTGCTGCCTAAAAAAGTAAGTGCTTCCATGTTTCAGTGGCGGTAGATCCTAATTTTCTTAAATGAGTTTCTAAATATCAGCTACAGCTCTGAAAAAACTTACTTGCAGTAATTTACATGCATTTTTTTTTTTATTCAGAAGTCTGTATATATACCATGCTTTTCTGCCTTTTTTTTTTTTTTAAGTGATTTAAGGACCCCCACAACTTAAATGTGGATGTACTTGCTTCGTTTTTGAACAGTAAGTGCTTCCATGTTTTGGTGATGGTGAATCCTTTTTTCCCCTCAAAATGTACCAAAACAGAACCGATGAAAAGATGTATTTGCGATGCACACGTGGCCTTCATGTTTTTAAAAAAAGCACAATTTTGCACCACGATATATAGCACAAGATGGCAAGGACCCCCTCGACTTTAACATGGAGGTACTTGCTGGATGCCTAAAAAGTAAGTGCTTCCATGTTTTAGTTGCGGTGACTCCTAAGAGCCCAACAGTTAATGGCATGAATATTTTTCTTGTAACTTCAGTGTTTATTGTATCGACTATTGAGGAACCACTGGTCATTTGTGGTTAATGGTAACTTTGAACTCTACACAGCAGTCATTAAATTGGACTTTAAAACTTGTATTTAAGCCTTTTCAGCTACAGGCTAATACTGTTGCTAATATGCAACTCTGTTGTATAAAAATTGGAATTGCACTTTAGCAATGGTGATGGACTGTCAGACATACAAAGATTTAAACACTCTGAATTCAAATACTTCTAGAAGTTGAAAACGCTGAAATGGTTGTGCATGGTTCTTTTAAGAAATAAAAAATTCAATAAAATATTTTAAAACTTGACTTTAAAGTTTCCTGTAACTGACAAAATACTTAAAACCACACGTAACATAATTAAAAATGAGGTAGCATATTCTTCCAAAATGCCCGAGGTTTGGAGAAAGGTGGTAAAAAAATGTGTACAATTTAAAAAAATACCTACTGCCTTTTGCAATTATAATTAACACAATTATTACAGAATTTGTTCACAAAATTTGAACCCACTCGGCCTATGCCTAGCCCTAGACTTTTTAAAGCTTTGTAATGTAGGTTTTGTGCCAACCCACCACGACACAGGCAATGGAATGAATTCAAACATCTAAAGAAACTGTTTTTTCACTAAGCTAATTGATAATTAACCATGGAAAACGCAATGCTACAAAAAAGCTATGATGTGACTAAAACATAGTTGACATAGATTTGTTTTCATAACCTACTTGGAGAGTACTCTGAGTGGAATGACTTCTTCACCCATTTTGTGTCTTTCTTTGTGTTTTTTCTTATGTTTCCTTTTCGATTTTGAAAGGGATGTGTCCTTTTTATCTTTGTCATCTTCTGCAGAAATGTCTACATTAGAAAGTCCAAAAGAAAAATGTTAACAGTCACTTAAGATACCGTATTACATAATGCAGCCTGAATTTATAGTTTACTGTTATCAAAAATAGATCATACTAAACACTGGTTCTTTGATTCAAATATGAACGAGAATCCTTTCACAAAAATCAGAAGCTACTACTCATTTCTAGCCCACTTTCTCAACTACCCGAGTTTATCCTCTAAATGATGGCCTCTGGTCAACCCAAATGTGATTTCAATGCACCTTATAATCCCATTTATTGCATTTTTTCCTTATCTCATGTAAGAAGCTTGGATCATCAGCATTTTCTTTTGTATTTTAATCTTATCTTGATTCTTACACTGTCACCATACTGTCACCATTTGCCTAGGCTGACTGTTTAATCTGTGCTTCAGTGAAGCTCTATTGATATTCACGTCTCACGTCTTTGTGAACTATTTTTACTTCTGATGAGATTTACCTTTCCTATTCTCCATGCAGCTTATCTCCCTAGAATGACTCATTACCAGGTTTAAACTTAACTGCCGGGAACACCACATATTCCTAGACTGACCTTGTTATGCCTCCACCACATTAACCATTTTTCACCTACTGAGCCAAGCAGAACAACCTTTTGCCAGTTAAATTTTCAGCATCTGAACCTTTCACCAGCGCTTTTTATCCAGGTTTACTGGATAATCACTAATCCAATTAACAAAACTATCAGCCTCCAAAAGTCAGTTCATTAATGCATTGGCATTACGCAGATGACACTTGTCACATTTCTTGTTGCTTTCCAGCCATGTTCTTTGCAACCTCCCCTTTCTCCACTTCCTTCTTACCCTCCTGCATATCAAGGTTCCTGTTTACGTAACTTGGACCACTACAAATACAGTTTCAACTGCAAAGAATGTGGTTTCTTTAATTCAAGCTTTTCTCCTTATCTAGACTTCTCTCTCATTACTAAGCCTGCCATAACCTCTAAGAGATACACCCGCCATTCATTTCATTCATGCATATAAATAATGAAAATAGTAAAAAGACATGCGACAAACTTTACCATTGGAATCCTTTGGAGCTTCTGTTGTTTCCTCTTTCACAGGACGGGCTTCATCCTTTTGAACATGTTTCTTGACTTTGGGAGTTGATGTCTCGGCATCTCCAGAGCTGATTCTTTTCCTCTTTCCCGGCCTGCTTTCCCAAGGCACCTCTGAGCTTTCTGTTCTGTCCCATTTTCTCTTCTCTCTTCTCGAGGGCTGCCTGTGAGTCTCAGTTCCCTCCATTTCCGAACACTCCGACGAAGTCCTATGTCTTTTTGACTTGGGTGCTTGCTCTGTTGTAGTGTTCGTGTTCGATTCCTTTGTCTCTACAGCTGCCTGTACACTACTCTCTTTCTTGATTTTGGATTTCTTTTTTTTCTTCTTTTTCTTCTCTTCTGTATTAAAAATACAATATTTAAAACTGCCAATGATTAAAAACTAGATCAGATTAACAGACCTAAGTAAATAATCACGATACCGCAACGTCACGATAATCTGGGACGTTAAATGTTAAATGTAATGCCCGTCTTTGCCATACTTTAACTACAGGAGAGAGGCAATATATTGTCCCAAATTTGTTCTTAGGCACTTAAAGCAGAAGAGAAAAAAACCTGCAGATTTTTCACACAAGGTGAGAAAGATCCCTGCGCCACAAGAGCAGCTGGACTACAGGATTCCTGAAGTACTTGCTCTCAAATTAAAAAGAAAGGAGCTAGACTTCTTTGCTTCTCCTTAACAAATGCACATTTTGTTACGTCATCCCTTACTTGTCTTTGAGAAGAGATACCTTCCTCCTTCCAGGCCAAACAACAAAGACAAGAAAATAAAAAAAGGCTGATGATTTATATTCTGAGAATAAAAGGAGGTACTCAGCCCAATGAATCTATCACACTATATAATGAACAACTCTTTGCCTATTAAAGAATGTTAACTTAATCTCAAAAAAAGATCGTTTTACTTTCAATACTGTCTACTCGCTGCAAAGCTGTCACAGGGAAGGTGCAGCATGAAGCAGCAGAGTGTACCTTAAGTGGGTTTAAAATGCGTGTTTTGTTCTTTAGGGTTTTTTTGGTCTTAATAGTTACAGTGTAACGAAGAATTAGCGATAATAGTGAAGAATATAATATATGATTCATCGTTAAGCTTATGAAAAAGATTGGAAGATGTCTGAAGTCTGGGAAATTGTATTGCATCATCAGAAACGAGGGAAAATGTTTCAGCCATCAAAGCTGCAACATAATCCTGCAATGCTGTTGTGCAAGTTATAGTAAATAGTATTTATTAGAAACTTGCGCAACTGTGAATTTGGGATTCTTTTCAGAAATATCCTCCAGTTTGGTGGTGGTGGGGTTTTTTTTGATTGTTTTTTGTTTGGATTTTTTTTTTTTTTACAAGTGATTATGAACCAAGTAGGTGGAATTGTAAATACACCGTAGTAAGTTCATTCTGCTAGAAGCTGCTCTGCTCAAATAGCAAGAATTCCAAAGAGGAAGGAAGGCAGAAATCCAACATTTTCATAGTTCTCTCACAGAACGCTGCAGCAGAGAGAAGAACACCACAAGGTTTGCTCTGAAATATGTCAGATGATCACAAACTCATCTGTACAGCACTAACATTTAAGTATAATTTTGCTCTTATGTCCCTATTTTTCCCTTCAATACTAAATATTTTTAAAACAATCTGTGTCAAATTTGTCTTTTGCCAATGCTAAGTGCTTGGATAATGATTTATTGTACAGTTTGAACACTTTGCCAGCCTAACAATGACTAATGGTGGTAGCTGGCAGAGGGAAAAAAAAATTAAAATTCATTATCAAGCAGGAAAGCAAAAAGGCAGAAATTTATATATTTTAGTTTCACACTTCTTAATGGAAACACACAGCAATATGTATTGTGATTTTTATAAAGTTTTTAAGAAACAGGGTATTAGACTGCAGTAAAAGAGCAGTTCAAAATTCTTCAGAAGTTGAGGCACAAAATAGTTTGCTTCTTGATCCCGTTAACTTAATAACACTTACCTACTACAGTGCTATTACTTGTATTCAGTGCAGGAACAGGCTTATTCTTCACTGTTTTGGGGAAAATCCCAGGTTTCCGTGGTGCTTCTTCTGGTGGGTTATTCAAAAACTTTTAAAAAAATTAATAACATATTAAAATCCACAAGCCATTACTAAAAAAAAAAAAGAATCATATTCTCTTCTGTAAAGAATCTCCATCCAAATTAAAACCAGCAGTCCTATATTCATTCAAGAATGAATTAGTCGCTCAGGACTCCAGAGGTACACAATGTCCCTTTAGTGCTACTGGTGGGGTGGGTTTTGGGGGGTTTTTTGTTGTTGGGGTCTGGTTTTTAAGTGCAGGTCTTGCTAGATTTCACATTATTACCGTATAATACATCTGTTAGTGTATTAGCGTATAATGCATCTTTATGCATCTGTTACTGTTATGCTAGTGAAAGGTATTAAACTGGAAAGGCTACTGAAAGGCATTGAAAGGGTTTTAAACTTTCAAATCACATTTAGATACAGAAAATTAGGTAAGACCAGGCTTGTCTGATGAAATTTAATAGCCCTTGTACTGTTCCACAGATACCACTATTCCCATAAAAGATGCCAAGAGTGGCCAAACAAATTATTCCAAAAAATACCCACTATGCTTCTACTAAGTCTCCAGCTTCTTAACAGAATTATAAGAACTCTTAAAGAATTATGGGATTGATTGGAGGTCTGGGTGGAGGAGTCGGACACATAACTCCTGCTAAGGTAAGTTTAAAAATTATGGCATCTTAGAAATCAGCGTATCCATCAGGAGAATGTTAACAGACCAGAGGCTCCATGTACTCACCTCAATAGCTTTCTCTGCTTGCTCTTTAGTTTCAAATTCAACAAAAGCAAATCCCTTTGGATCGCCAGTACTCTTATACCGGGGTATACTAACATAAACTACATTTCCACACTTCCCAAACACCCGCTCAATCCAACTGTGATTGACATTTTTGGGAAGCAGCTCCTAAAAGAAAAACAAAACAAAAAAGAAATGTCATTTTCTCACTACCGTATCACCATTGTATCAGAGGGTTTACTACATCTTTTAACTAAAAAAGTTGTTACAACAAAATATAGTTAAATTTGATGCGACAACATGGAGAAGCTTTATTTCAGTAATTATTCTTGTCAAGAGGTCATAGTATTCAGGCAGTGAAAAAAATTACCTGAAAACAGATGTCTAATCATTAATATACCTCTAACAATTACATTATATATTTAGATGTTTATCTTCTTCCCACGACAGATACCAAGACCTCACCTGCAGCTCTATCTTTTAAATGTGAAATATCTTTGTAAATTTAAGACCTTTGAGCAAACATAATTCTGCATCATCTCTAGCTACCCACGGCAAAGCGCAAGGATTTTATTATGCCTTTGTAATTGTCGATAATCCAGGTATCACAGAAAGAATTCTTGTAGGCCAATAAAGAACCATGATGCAAACTGATAAATTCCTGCCAGGAGCTGACATTTTAAAGCTTAGTGGTTAGCACTTATGGCCTAGTTGATGAGATGCAGCAGACGCTTTTTGCCAGCTTCTTGGATAATAAAACCGTCTGGTTTCTTATTTCTATAAACTCCTTAATATAGCAACTCATTTTAGCAGCTTGTAGACATCCTGTCTCCATTCCTAAGTATTTTTCTTCACCAGTCAAGGAGAAATCCTATCATATCAATTTCTAAATAGACCTAACTGAACACCATTAAAAACCCTATTCTCAAATTCATGCCTAAACAACAACGGAGAGTCAGCAATACTTCATTCTTTTTCACAGCAAGTTACTGCACTAAAAGGTTTTCCTTGTAGGAAAACAGTATTTATCCCACTCAGGCAGAAAACTACTTTTGCCTGCTTGAGAAAAAGGTTTCATTATCGTTTTGGTAGAAAGTTGAAAAGCCAGTTACTTGAAGCTTTAAAAATATTACGGAATGAATACAAAATACTGTACGTCAAAGTGTAGCTTATGTTCAAGCATATAAGAAAAAGAAAGTCGCTAACCGTAAGTTTAATTCAGAGTAATTTAATGAACCCCCTACTAAATTAAATGATATTGTAAAAAATATGAAGTAATGAAGTTACTGTTCCTAAAAGAAACACATCTAAGTCTCAATTCAGACAATAAGCTTTGATTTGCAGCATAAATTCACAAAACATATTATAATTGGAAACAATCCTTCACAGTAGAGGCTTTAACTGTAACCTTCTTTCCTCCAAAATGGAGGAAAGAGAATTTTCCAGAATGAAACAAAAGTTTTCAACAACAACTACTTGTTGTAGTAAAAAAAGTTTGCAACAACGACTACTTCTGCTCCCCCCTCATGCTACCTATCAGTCATTTAACATGGCTTAACATTTCTGTAATTGCAGTATAAAAGGCCGATACCTCATACACTAGTCTTTTAACAAGGAAAAAAAAAACATCCTTGTTGGTTGCAGTAGGAGAAGATAACGGGTTGCTATGTATTCTCTAAATAAGATCTCTACGGATTCAGTAACTTACCAAAACACACCAGTTATCTATTGCAGTCTTACAGAAAAACTTAAAAACCCCTTAGCTATGTATAGACTATGTAGCTCATTAAATTTGGAATAGCTTTTCCAAAAATGATATAGGCAAAGTATTTGAGAAGTTCTAAACAGTCCCTGTAATCATGTTAGGTAAATACCATGATTGGCATGCTGTACTTAAAAAAAAAACCCAAATAACCTTTTCTGGGCTTTTGTTAAAGAATGGAATGATGAGAGTAATTCAGCTTCTCTTTATCTGGATGGGCTGGCATTTTGGGCATGATTATGATGTATCTTCATGATGGAAAGCTTGGTGCATGCTTGAAACTAATCCATCTGCTAACAGCTACAGCTATATATCTCAATTGACAGTAGCCACGTAAAGCTGGCTTTAGAGACAAAGGGAATTCTACTTAAAAATTGCACAGGATTGTAAAGAAGTGACAGCCCAACCATCAGATCTTTTTCCATGCTATTTCAGTGGTTCAACAATATGATAATAAGCGTTTCACCCCAACACATGTGGAAATACCATGTTGAGATGGAGAGTTTTTCAGCAGCACAAGCTATTTTCATTTAAATTAACGAATTATTTCAGTATTATGGTAGCCACAGCATAGTGTGCTATTAGAAGGATTTTATTTTATTTTAAAGCCTCCTAAAAATAAGACTAGATCATTTAGGTACATTCTGCCTTTAAAAGAATGACATTTGTGTGCCACAAAACCAGAGGCACTTGCAGTAACATCGCTAATTGGATTGTACTTTCTGAAGTACCTCTGATTACCTTGCAAGCTCAGCCAGATCCTGGTTTGATAAAACCAATAAAGTTATTATCACAAAGCTTTGACTACATCACTGTAATGTGAAAATATTTCTTGGTAGCAGTGTTGCTCCTCTAATGGCATTAACTAGAAAAGCCGAGGGAAAGCAGTAATAGCTAAATCAAAGCGCACATTTTCTTGCTAGCATACGAAGCACCTCATTGCTCGGCATTTAAAATGATTAAATGCATAAAAAAATGTATATTAACCCCAGTCTATGGGCCTTAGCATTACCGGTTCTGTGCACCTGTAATGCATTTTCCTCCCCTCACACTGTTCTTTTTCTTTTGGAGGGGAAAAAAAAAGACAAACAAATTCTATTAGCTTTTATACTTTATGTAATCATCTCTTGTACTAAATCCATGATGTTCTCAAAGAAAATCTACTTTAACTCTGATAAGACTACGTGGCTGCTTTATGTTGGTTTTGTTGCTATTAATACAGTAAATAACAGTAGGCTATTACATTGTCACATACAATGCACAGCAAAGTTTGCACTCTTAAGGAATTAACAGCAAGAAAGTTTAAAAGAGTTGCCGTAGTTAGAAATAAAGCATTCTGTCAGACACAAGGCATATCCAAGTCCAACTTACCACATAGACTGTACGACTATCCACATCCTTTGGTTGCTCACCCAGGGGCTGGCGTCTTCTGATTCTAGTTCCTTCTAAATCCAACTAAAAGTAACAACAAACAAGCATTTTTCGTAAGATTATTGCCTACTTTGGTACCGCTATCGCTATTACTCCAGTATCAGCAAATGCAAAAAGCTAAATACTACATACCTCTACAACAGATGAGCTTTTAACTGCTCGAGCTATCAGTTTGCCATCAGTGGTCAACTTTTTCATTTTGTTGAAAGAAACAAGAAGTGATATGTCGACATCTAGGGATAAAAAAAAAAGTGCAAATGATGAAATCGGGCTGATGTAGAAAGCATTAGTTGCGTGTTCTAATCTGACATTAAGACTCCACTGGTACTTTTGTAAAACAATGTGCAAGTCCTAAGTGCAGTATGCAACCATGCCGCCACGGATTTACAGAAAATTTTCACCACCGAAACTGAAGTTTCAGGTAAGCCTATATTGAATTTTCTTTTGTGCTAACCTTTATCAAAGGAATTTTGTACTTTTACCTCCCCACTGATAACTATTGTCTTTGAAAAGAAAGGAAGAAAACCCCCTTTCTGATGTAGTTTTACAATACAAAACCCATTTGCATTGAAAACATGCCTCTCCTTCAAGTACTCAATTAAGTGTTTAACCCAGCCTTCCCACCACAAAAGAGCCCCTGCTTGCGCTTCAGTTGCAATGAGTCACGCTGCTAAAACCTTGACAGAAAATTATGTCGTATTAGTCTTAATAAAAAACACAGACAAGCTCTAATATCTCTAGAAAACGTAGCGTAAATTTTATTCCTCCCTTTTTTAAAAACTGCCTTGAAGTTCAATATAATTGAAAACAATACCAAGCAGTGAGAAGGTTAGACTTCACACAATGCAATTGGACTAATGATTTAAACTTCAAATAAATATGGTCTCCTTAAGAAAACAAAAATAAGTAAACACTTGTGGAAACAGCTTTTTTTGTCCTTCTTATGATGGAAAAGGACCGACTCTTTTTACAGACGTACCACAGTTCTAGTCC
The DNA here is from genome assembly GCA_013398295.1 of Chionis minor. Lineage (NCBI taxonomy): Eukaryota > Metazoa > Chordata > Aves > Charadriiformes > Chionidae > Chionis > Chionis minor. Next base: position 39,784 of record VZSF01007204.1, read on the forward strand.
ATCTGGCATAACAGAGCTAATTGAACAATTATACTGACAGACTGTATTTAGGACACACATACTGTTTTTTAAAGCAAAAGCCTACTAGTCACTGCAGCTAATGTGTAAACTAATTTCTTCAGAAATTGACAGTTTCAAAACCAAGCTCATTTCCTACTCAGAAGTCAAATTAACCATGACAAAAATTGTCCAAAGGGAAAGGACCCACAGCAGCCCTACATGCAAATACACAATTTCTCACTTATCAAAATCGTGCAGAAAACACACAAAAAGTATCTACATCTAACTGTAAATCCAAATGACATTTTAATTTCTGCATATATCTACCCTACAAGTCAATTACTGCACTTCCAAGTGCAAAATGTCCCTTCTTTATTCTTAAAATTATACAAAGTTAAAAATAGAAAACTGGGTGTCTCGGTCATTTCTACCGTGGCAGATGCCTCTAACTTATGGGGGGGTAGGAAAGAGAAACCCTAAATACAGTTTCCAAAAACTAGTAGCAAGCTCTGCCTCCTCAGCAGCTAATCCGAATGCTGGTTTCCAGCATGAAACTACCGTCTTCCCTGGGCGCAGACACATACCTCAAAGTAACTTGTGACCGTCACTAGCAATATAGCAAAGAAGAAAGTTAAACGTATCTGTTTACTGAAATACAGTGAATATAAACTTACACCCATCTCTGGACTTCTCTATTTGCTCTCGGAGAAATCTATCTTTGTGGAGATTAACATCGCCAAACCAGAAATCCACTTGTTTTGCTATATCTGCCAGCACCTGTTTAACCCTTGACCTCTTCTTCTTCTCTCTCTCCTTTTTCTGCTCCGTGCTTTCTTCTTCCATGGCTTTGTCTCTTGCGGTGTCAGTCTCCATTCCTGTCATTCTGTCAACCGAAAGTTAAATATAACCTTTGAGAAAAATCAAAATATTCTCATTTCAAGGACTAAACATTCCTGGTTTATCTTACATTAAAAACCTCACGTATCCCCCGTGAGACCATGTGCCATTCATTATTTGTAGCACAGAAAAATACAAAGCACACAGAAGATTCGGAAGATTTGGTCATACCATAACTGCGCAGTGAAAACTAAGCTAGAACTCGTGTCTCATGGCACCCAGTATTGGACACCCTTTAGCCGCAGAGATTCGCTGGAGGCAAGCTGGTACCAAACTGCAGGTTTTTCATTTAATTTTTATACTACTGTGTTAATCCAGAATGCCTTCTGAACAGTTGGCCCTCCCCAGTAGATTTCTAACAGCCGGTTTTGAATTTCAGCAGCAGTCATGGGATTCACAGTTCCGATTGCTTTCCCAAGTTATCAAACAAGCAGCACTATTAAAATTATATATATATATATATATAAATTCTTTAAAGCATTCGTACAGGTCACAAATGTGTTTTAATAATACATAACTTCCCCGACTCCAGAAAAGCAAGCTACTTGCTAAAGACAGCCTATAAAAACTACATCTCAGCAGCAATTTCCCTCCTAATACGCCCACTTCGACTTGAAAAAAGGAAATAATTTGTTCTCCACTCCCCATATCTCCCAGTGCAAACCATTAGAACACACAAAAAACCCAGAGCACTATACACTTCTGAACTTTTATGTAGAAGGCAAAGCAGGGGAAAAGAAAAAAAGCTGGATAATAGAGAAGATTTCTGAAGAGGCCATCCAAAAGACTACGCTCAGCAGGCCTATGTCGTAAATCCAGTGGCGGCTAACAGGTTACACACGGACACATGCACAGCAGCTGAAGAACCAGCTATAAAACTTTATGGCTCAACGGCCAAATGAGAAGCAGCTATTAGAACTTAGAAATAAATACAATTTAAAGATAGACACCTAGTTGAGATTCTTGGCAGGTCTGGTAATAGTAAGGTTCGTTTTTAAAAGTTGTCCTTGTAACATCAAAAATGTAACAATTCACTCTGCAAATTGCCAAGGCCTTATCAAAGGGCAGGAATTCAAGTGTCTTCTTCCAATCCTGCGTTTGAATGTGTTTTAACACATTCTTGCTCGTAATTCCCTGCGGCAATCAGTATGTGCTACACTTAAAGAGATCTTTTACCTTTCTTTGATTAAAGCTTTTTCATTAACTGACACCGATTTTTAACGACAAACAAAAGTTGTGTCAGAACCTCAGAATCAGGCTCCTAGAAATTAGGAACTAACTAGAGGGAAGTGACTTAAATGCACAGATTTACCTTGAAAAATATATCAACTTTTTAATGTATCTATTCATTTTTTTTTGTTTTTGTTTACATTTCAATTCACTGCAGCTAGCCAGTCCTCCAGCAGACCTGCTAGTCACCACAGTACTTGATTTTACATGAGCAAACCAAAGTGATACTGCCAAAAGCAGACAGCTTTTGGAAAAATTAAATTAACACAAAAATTAGAGTAATTAATGTAGCATTCACCATATGAAAGACTTCTCAGCTCTCTGCCAAGGCAACGTACAAGGAAACGTGACTACAGCCATCAGAGAGGAAGCCCACCTCTGCAACAGGATGACAAAAATGGAAATGGTCTTCAAATTATTGTGCAAATCAGGCTTCCCTGGCCGGATATCAGTTTCTCTCCCTGCTGTGAGCTGACCACTCAAGATAGTGAAAGGGCGACAATTACCTTGAAAAGATAAGCCAGGTAAAGCTCCCAACCCAAGCAGAAGTTCAAGCTCCTTTCAAGCCCTTCAGCAAGATATTTATATTAATAATCAGAAGAACAACACACTACTTAGCCGAGGGCTATACTGAGTTGTGCCATTAAATGTAAAGCATCATTAGGGGGACACTTCTAGTGGCTGAACAGTATTAAATGACCACACTGACATATAATCAATGTGGCTTATGTACAGCAAAGCTTCATTTTAAGAAGCCATTAAAGCGTTTCATGCGTTTTGAGTCACTCAGCCTTGGGACTTCTTTCCCAGGAGAGAGGTTCTCATTCAAGCTTAAAGAAAAACAGCTGCAAGCTGTATTCTGGACTCCCCCCCTTTTTTCACTTTGTGTTACTTGCTTTAGAAATGAACCTTTGAGAAAATTACTTTGGAGGAGCTTGGAAATACAGAGTCAGCGCAAACGTCAGCTGCAAATCTGTAATTGCAATCTGGATACAATCGTCCATTTAGAAGTGAAATACTTATAGCTGAGACAACACTAGATTGAAACTCTAGATTTAAGGAAATACTGTTTATAAGTATGCTTGTCAAGAACTCTTAACACTCGCTTTTTTTTGGTTGGTATTCTCTCCAGTTGCAATTGCTCTTGCAAACCTCAACTCATCAATGAAAGTTGCAACGCCAAGGTTTAAGATGGTGCTTTTTTGTTGACTTGCCACCTCTTACACTGCCAGCCACAAGCCGCAAGCACTCTTCTGACAAACAATTAAAACCAGAAGAAAGCGAAAACAGGCTCTAAACTTCACTCTGTTCAAGTAGAACAGCTGCCATCCCTCAGCTTTCCTGTACGTGCGAGCGTGAAACCAGGAAAAGGAGGGACAATTAAGCAGGGATAGCAAAAATAATGTAAATCAAAATAATATAGGGCCACACAAATCTACACTAACTTATCTATACTCTTTAAAAGCCAAACATAAAGCATGTTGATACTAACCTGTACACAGCTCAGTTCCAAACCCAACTTCTATTGTTACAAAGATCTAGAAAAACATGTTCAAATTAAACTGTAATCCGGGTCTGGATGAAACAGTTATAAAATACGCTTTATTCTTTCATATTAAGCACTCATGCAAATGCTTGTTTGCTTTGAGCATCTTAAGTAGCAAAATGGGGCAAGGGAAGGGCAGGGGGAGGAGTAAAAACCATTCAAAATACTTTTTATACTATGAAAATGTTTCCCTATATTAAGTGGCAACACTTCATCTTCTGGACATTTACTCCCAAATAAACCCGAAACTACTTTCAGAGACACTTTCTGTAGTCCACCTTGGGTATTCTTACTCTAATATACAAACAGGCAGAGCTGCAGCAGTTTAAGTTCCCCTCCTGCCTTGTAACTATGGAAAACAAGCTAAGAAAGGACAGAAGTTAATGCATGGGGACCAGCACAGTTTTCTAAACCTAAAACCGTAGGACCTCCTGCTTCATCCCCTTTTTAAGCAATGAAACCAATACATTATTTTAAAGCCACATTTAAAGGCATTCAAGAGATGTGAGGAAACTGGTGTGCTCATAAAATGGAAAGGCTTTGCTTCCACATGACAGCCACAGGTGTTAAAGCTGTTTCCACATACAGGCAGACGCCACGTCAGTCCTGTCACAACTACCCTTTCCTCTGTCATCACAGGAGCCAGAAAGCAGATTTTTAATAAAACACAGGCCTGCAGCATTGATTACGATTAGATTAATACAGCTATATGAACCAACAGTTCACTGACAGCGAGAGGGCAGGCCAACTCTCTCATCTCAGTTGCTACACAGCCCTCCCTCAGAGTACCTCCCCCCTCTGGTAAGCCAGTTCAACTCCGTGGTTGTTTTGGTTTTTTTTTTTTAATTTTCTGGTCCTTCTCTGCTGTTAAACCAACTCATTAAGGAGCCGGATAAGCGGCAGAGCTGATAAAGGGAAGCAGCAGGTATAAGCACTTGGGAGCAGGACAGAGGTGAGCACAAAACCAAGCCATTCTGCTGCCCCGTTAGCAGCTGCACACAGGCTGGCCCAGAAGCACTGCACAACTGCAGGAGAACCTCACCTTCTTCACCCTTCAAAGGGCAAAACCACGATGTGAAACAGACTTTTCTAGCACGACTTAACCCTTGACAACATAGCAACTGGCTAAACCGTAGTCACCGAAGAGGCTGACCGCCAAAACTGGAGTTTGCCAATGGCACTGACCACTGTGGGTTTCAGCACTGCCGCTGCGACTGCCCGTGGACCTTGTATGAATAAAATAATAAAGTGAGCATGCCCGGGCTAGCCCAAAGTCATCCACTCCCTGTGTCCCCCCCCTTCAACATAGGACCCTTCCCTCCATTACGCCAGGTGTCAGCTCTCGACCCCGTGGGGAGGCGCCTCAGCCACCACCAGAGACCTGTGAGGGGCAAAGACACCACAGAGCCCCCCAGGGCGCCCCTGAGGGGCAGGGGCGGCTAGAAGCCCTGCGGAATGCGCCACACACCTTGGGAAAAGCAGGCAGCAGGAGGGCAGGACGCCCAGGAGCCGGCAGAGGACAGGGGACAGATGACCGCCACAGGCGAGGCCAAAGCCGGGCTCAAGACCGCGAGTGGCGGCACCCGACGGCGACCAGGGAGCGCCGCCGCGCTGAGGCGACGGCTCCTTCCCGCCCTCAGCGCCCCGGCACGCGCTGCCCCCTCAGCCCAACGGCCGCCGCCGCGCCCGGCGCATGCGCACGGCGCCGTCGGTGGNGGAAGTTCGAAGGCGGGAGGAGGAGCGCGGCCGCCACTGGCGCCCGGGAGCAGGTAGGACGGGCCGCGGCCGCCATTGAGCCCCTCAGCCGCAGTGACAGGCCCCGGGGGGGGCTAGGGGCGGCGGGGGTCCCCGCGGGGCGAGCTGCTGCCTCTGCCGCGGCCCCGCTCTACGTCGGCGAACCCCCCCGGGGTCGGTCTCTGAGCAAACGCAGGGAACCGCTGGACAGGGAACAGCAAAGGGCCACCGAGATGATCGGGGGGTTGGAACATCTTTCCTATGAGGAAAGGCTGAGGGAGATGGGTCTTTTTAGTCTGGAGAAGAGCAAACTGAGGGAGGAGCTCATCAATGTACATCAATACTTCAAGGGAGGGTGCCGGGAGGATGGGACCGGTCCTTTTCTAGTGGTGCCCAGTGATAGGACAAGAGGTGACGGGCACAGACTGGAACATAGGAAGTTCCATCTGAACGTGAGGAGGAACTTCTTTCCTTTGAGGGTGGCAGAGCCCTGGCAGAGGCTGCCCAGAGAGGTGGTGGAGTCTCTGACTCTGGAGACATTCCCAACCCGCCTGGACGCCATCCTGTGCAACCTGCTGTGGGTGACCCTGCTCTGGCAGGGGGATTGGACCAGGTGGTCTCCAGAGGTCCCTGCCAACCCTGGGATTCTGGGGTTCTGTGGGTGGAGAGATGTAGCAGATTTGTGCAAATGTGGTTTAGCAGCGTTCCTATGCATCCCTGTTCCCATGGCATTCCATACCGAATTACAGTAAGCATTGACATTCATCCGGTTGCTTTTAGCAGTAATTCTGTGTCCTGTAAGGGTGTGCATTTCCTAGGTTTCCCACCCAGGGACTGCCAAGAAGGTGGCAGCCATAAGTTGTGTGAATCTCTCTCCCTTCTTATTATAAACTTCCTCACTAATGGGGAGTATAAGAGGAGCTGGCAATCTTGCCTTGTCTCTTGCGATCATTGTCATTGCAGGGCTGTTAACGGACTGAATTAATATCACAAGTGCAGGTCTCCGAACATGGATGCAAATGGCAGTAGTGATGGAATATTATAAGCCAGTACGTATAGCAGTTAAGTCACAGTTTCCGGAGACGAGCTGCTTTTATAATGATTTGTTCCTGGTTTCATCATCAACGGCTATTGTAAAAGTTACTGCGATCTGACTTTAAATATGTAAAGAGGTTTGACTTCATGGGTAACTGATTTTGAGAGACCGTTATCTTTACCATGAATTAAATATGCATGACCAAGCCTAGAGTCAGTAAACTTCTGAATAGTCCGTATGATCAGTGGAGTTTTTTAGAGTTGCCAGCCATTCATTTAAATGAACAACCCCCCCTGAAAGTTAGAAAATCCGTTGGCATCTATAAAAAAGCCATTTTTTAACTAGTAGTCTTTCTGTGAGCTTATTTTTAAGGTTTCTCTTTATAAAGCTCGCATCAGCTATACCCCACTGTTTTGACACTGTTTTGCATCTAGCTCTCTTCAGAAAAAAAATAAGTGAACTGACATCTGTTTTTGCCAATACATTTCCTTCGTGATTCTGGTGGATTCTGAACATTTCCTTGTCTCCCAGGCTGTATGAAGATGTGAATATTTGTGAAGTAAGCAGCTGGCTGACTGTTTTGCCAAAGCAATGGCTTCTCAAGAATTTATTGTAAGTGATTTTTAACCCCACGTACAATTAAGTAGAACTAAATTACAAGACTACAGCCGCTGTATTATTCAAACGTTTTCTTACTTATTATTTCAACATTTTGCACATTTAAAACAGGTACTATACACTCACCAAAAAATGAAAAAATCGAAGACGTGGCAAGATGGAATTCTGAGGATTAGAACTGGCGGAAATAAGGTGAACGACTCAGATTTAATACTGTTGGATTTAATGTCATCTGCTGCTGCTGGACTGTCAGTGGCAATCTAGTTGATCTGTGAAATGAAATTAGTTATTTAAAATTCTATTTTTTTCATTGCAGGCTACCTTGTTTGACGATAAAGGACAATGTTTGGAGAGTATTTTTATAAAATCTCAGGTATGTTTTTTGGGGAGGGTTCTTTTACTTTTCTTATGATTGTGGTTTGTGTTTCAGGAATCACTTTGAACTCTTGTTTTTTAATGAAGGCAGTACTTTTTTTTATTGTGCATATAAAAATCTGCTGCAATACAAATAATCTAAAGCGTAAACAGCTTCCATTTATTGATAAATCTTATTGTTTTTCCAGAATCAGTGCAGAGGATTTATGGATTTTTATTCCTTCTGGGTAAAAGCAGTGTATCACAGTGAAGTATTAGATACGCATAACTTGAAGCTAAGTGCTAACACATTATAGTATATGTATATTTTAATCTAAGTAGCTATCTGGCAGCTGTGATTTACCGTGTGTAAATTTTGGAAATTTTTACATTTTTTAATATTTAGAAGTCTGTATTTATTTACAACACATTGTTCCTTTTATAGCACTATTATGTACGCACCGCTGCTTTCTCTTTTCTAGGTGAATGCTGGAGATGATTTAGAAGGCGAACGATACTTGATCACAGTTGAAGCAGTGAAAGTGAATGAAAAATCTTTTGAAGATAAGCCAAGGAAAGCAGAAACTCTGGCAGTGGATAGAAACAGTGTAAAACCTGATGTGATTCCTCCGAGACATCTGTCAGTTGGCTTGAAAAGGAAGTTTACGGTATGTCTTCGTTTCAAAAGTTGTATTTGATGTTAACATACATTTTAAAACACAAAGGGCACATATTTTAGTGAGTGGCAAATATATAGATAATGCCTTCCTGGTTTTTTAGAACTGTAAGCCAGAACGTGTTACCGGTAGCTATTTTCTCCAGAGTTTAGTAAATTTGTTTGGTGTAGCAGAATTGCTATTGCAAAGGCTGCAGTGAAAACTGCAAGGGCCTGAGACTATTTCTACACGCCTCTGGAATCGTCACGCGCTACTTGATCAGAAGATATTTTATGGAACGTGCCCTATTTTCAACAATTGATTTTAAGATGTGAAGTTGATTTCTGAGTAGAATTAAATTTAAAATTTCTCTCCTAGGGTTTCCAAGTGCCGCGCCAAGTTGAAAAGAAAATACCAACAACGGAAGATGGAGAAAACCCAACAATATTGCCTTTATCCAAGCAGTGTCAGGGACCTTTTCCATCCAAGTTTTATATTACCTCTCCGTTATTTTCCACGATTTGCAAGAAGGATGCAGAAACAAATCTACCTGCAGACTTTCATGAAGATGCACGTACGGATAATGATAGAGGACACATGTCTCTCTCCTCACTGCTTTCAGCTCCGTTTCTCGACAGATACGAGGAGACAGAGAAGGCAAACTCTGACCAGTTCATTGTGAAGCCAGAATCTCCTCTAATTACTGGGCACGCCACATCCAGTAGTCAGACAGCCGGCCACGGGACGGTGTCACACAACATCAGGAGCACAGCACAGATAATAGCTCTTTTGAAGTCTAAACCAACACGAGGATTCAGCGAGCAAACAACATCTGAAGTCACAGAATGTCCTTCTACATTTCGGGTGTCAGAAAACACGGATGGTTCATGTAACCAAAAAAGCACAATACCACCTGCTTTCTCAGGCAACCCTGCCAAAAGACTCTGTCAAGATCTTCAGCACCTGTCTTTTACAAAGGGAACTGTAAATGGTAAAAAGGAATGGAAGGCTGAAATGCTTCTAAATTCCGCCGAACAACCTGGTGATAAAGAAGTCACAGGACAGACGCGTGTCGAAAAGGCAAATAGTTTAAGTCAAGACTTGCAAGATCCCTGCAATACAAATAGTTGCTTCCTAGCTGAATCCACCGTAAGTAGAACGAGTGACGGTCAGTTTCTCGCATCCTCGGGTGATGTTTTGCATTCAGCCAGTCCAATCACCTTTGAAAAAAACCTCTCCGGATACAGGGAGCTTTCGGTGACTAACGGACTGAAGGAGAATTCATCTGTGAAGTTGCAAAGTGAGCTTCGGCCGAGACAAAACGCAGAAAGAGTGCCTCGTGACCTGGACCTCTCCGTGGACGTAACGCTGACTGAAATGGGAATTGTAAAGGAGGCATTAAGTATGCACAGTGAAGACTGCGGTCCAGAGGAACAGGTGATGGAAGTTAACTTTAATCTAATGGAGGCTTTTGATTTTAACGGTGCAGACAATGAAGACCTGTGCGAGAGCGATACGAACAAGCTCCCTGAAGGAGACATGCTTTCACAGAGTTCAGATTGCTTAAAGGGAGAAGATGTAGCACAAGATCCTGCACTGGGACTTCATTCTTGCGACGAAGTAGTGGCACACAGTGGAAAAGAAGTCGTCAAACATTCAACGTTTGATGGCGAGAAGGACGGAAATGGCTGCGCTGAGGGTGTACCATCCCAGCTCACCGACAACAGCGTTGAAGATGCAGGGAGAATTGCTGAAGACCCTGCAAACCAGACCAGAATTGAAGTGGAACTTTTGGGTGATGGCCATGACATAAAAGAGAGGAATGAAAGTCAATTAAGTATTGAAGCCGCAAACGATCAGCAGGATCTCGATGGCTTTGCAGCGCATCCCATTAATGGCACGTCGTGGACAAAAAGCAAGCACTCTGATCTTTTGCCTGGTGACACAGACAATAATGAATGTCACCTTAAACCCAGTATGTTTGAGAAAATGGAAAGTATTTCATGTATTTCTACCAGCAGAATGGTTTCTGCAATGGACAAAAGGACCAAAGATGATGTTATACAGCTGAAATGCAGGAAATCCCCAGATGCTGAGTTAAAACACTTCTGGGATATTATGAGTGATGACATCAAACCATGTAGTTCTTTGCTGGCTTTGCCACAAAAATCAGATCCTAGCTACGGCTCATTCCAGTATATTGCAGAAGACCATGAAAAGGTATTTGGCATTTCATGTAAGGAGGATACTCTGATTTCCAGAAGTTCTATCTATCCTTTAGGAAATGGCCATTCACCTCCAGAGGAAAGAGCAATAGGTGAAAATGAATTTGAAAACGTAGAGACCGTAAATGCCTTTCGTGCAGCCTGCAAAGGTGAAAGAATAGGAACGGATTGCCTGACGTGCACGACAACAGCTGAAAATTCATCAAATCTTCCCAATTTGGTAAACGATATCACTCTTCTAAGAGCTTTGACTCAACATAGCACAGCGTTAGAAAGCTTACAAAAGATGGAGGAAAATAATAGCATGTTATATGAAGCAGAGACTTCTAAAGAGATGTCTGAACCCTCTGTGAAAGATGAAGGTTAGGTCAGCTTCTGTTTTTAAGTGAATTCTGTTTGTCCTATTTGACTTGTGAACTCTTACCTCTCCTGCTGGACAACTCATGTTCAGAAATCATACTTTTGGAGTGATGTGTTAGGAAGGTTCCCTCATGCAATTTTTAGTGTTTAAAGCCACAATGTGGGCTCCAGGTCTGTATCTTTGTTTGCTTTAGTTCAGTTAAATCCTAACTGTGCAATTATTTGTGCGGGTAATGTTTGCAAGCCCGGTAAATATTCAGATGTTTTCATGTAAAAAGAATCCTATAACTGGAACTTACTATGCTTTTCCATCTCTTGTAGCTATAAAACAGTTTACAGAAATGCCTTACTCAGAAAGTATACAGGCATCTTCCTGTTCATACTTTGATTCTTCTGGCCTTATGGTAACCGATTTTTGACTACGTATATCTATCTGTAAAAGATAAATTCTTGAATAAAATTCCTGGTTTATGAAACTGTGGAGGTTGAGCTAGAAATTGCTTGGAGGCATCGACTAAGAAGCTGATAGTAAACAGAAGATGTCCTCTTGCAGACCCTATTGCCACTAAATCTTCAGGACTAAACGTATGACAAGAAACTTAATGTAAATTATAATATTTAGTTACGTTTAATATCACATTAGTATGTCTGTTACTTCTTCTCTACCCCATCTTCCTTTAATATCTATTTTTTTTCTGTTCTTTCGCTACCTTTTTGAACGTGTGGCTTTCCTAGGAATTTTACCACTTGGGTTGAAATACGCTGGCAAATCTGTTTGTGCTTGATGCTTCTGATTGATTTCTCCCCCCCCCCCCCCCTTTTTTTTTGGGGGGTCTTTTTTGTCCAATGCTATTATTAGTCTTCTTATTTCAACCCGTCTGAAATGAAAGAAAGATTTTTAGATTAAATCCTGTCCCATTTGAAAAGCAAACGTAGTTTCTTATCCTATCAGGGTTTGTTCTGGCTTCCAAATAAAATGCTGTAATTTAAAATGCCTTCTCTTGTATAAAGACAGGAGGTTTCTCAGCTTAACTTTTCACTTTAAATGATTATTAAATTGTTAGGCTGATTAGCTTTCGATACTTTTATATGCAGCCGAACTGCACGGACAATTTATTACAGAAAATGGAGGCTTGTGTTCTACCAATAGCAGCGGCCCTGAGAGACCCTAGGACATCTGACTGCCAACCAAAGGTACAATTTCTGTAGGACTGAACTATAATGAATAGTGTTTCTTAAATTTCAATTCAATGATTAACTATTTGCAATACATTGCAAGAAGCCCTAATAAATATTTAACCGGTCTCGTAACGGGCTTCTCATCGCTTTTTAGCGCATTTGTCTGCGGGAAGGTTTCCACTGAGAGTTTTAAACGCCAGTTTTACAATACAAAAATAAGATTACGCATACTACGTCGGAACATCGACTTTCTGTTGACCGATTTGTGCGAAAACTTTACTGCTGCCGAGTTGCAGGAGTGCAAAAGAAAGAAAGAGAACAGCGTGGGGTTTTTTTCCCTTCTTCTGCAGTTTCCAACATGATTTTTGTTGTATTTATGAGAAGTACCACTATTGACCGCAGATAGTTCCAGAACAGTACTTCCTTTCAGCTAACAATGCTTCCAATATATCGCGTAGCCTGTTGCATTTCAAGGGCACCAAGTCAAGGGATCAGCAGCTAGTGAGATAATGGTGAGAGCTCCCCGCTGGCAGCCAGGATGGCAGCAGCACCCAGATAAGATGGAGTTGGCAGCTGAGAGGTTTTTGTCACCCCTGCTCTCAAGCAATTATGTCCTTTCTGACTTTAGACAGGTAAAACGTTTTTTTTCCAAGTTATTCTTACCAACCTTAGTGCAAGAAAGTATCCTGTAAATGTTGGATAAAAGAGAGTTCATTTTTAGAATCCTCCAATCATATTAAAATCCCTTGGAATCGAACGTAGCGCTTTGCGGTTAAGTTAGACAATTATTTTTAGTCATCTTTGTCCCAGAACTATGCCTTTGCAAGATGTGTTTCTTTTTTCCTCGGATCAGTTCCACTTTGAAAAAATGTACGTGGTCATAATGTGTGATATTAAACAGAGAGATTTCTTCTAAAGAGAAGTGGCAGAGGGCTTTTACAATGATTTGTTTCCTGGTGTTACCAGTATCATATTTACCTCAGCTGGATTTGAAATATGGTATATAATTGTTAGAGAGCCAAAGCAAGGCTTAAAACTTTCTTTCTTGGATTATGATTCTGTTCCTCCAGGATGCAAAGAAACTGGACATGCAAGATTAAATTTGAATTTTTTTTCTAATGCACTATATATTTCAGTATTTAAAATACTGCAAGAAAATTGGTATTTTTTACTTCCAGAATGGGCTAGAGATACTGATGAACTATACCTAGAAATAAGACCTAGAAATAAGATACTTAGAAATAAGTGTTGCACAAATACAGTATTTATATAGAGAATAAACAGCTTATATCTAACAAATTTTTGCTTATATTTTTTGGTAAAGTCTCCAGGTTCAAGAAGTCTTTGTGAGGATGATATTGACTTGATCAGAGAAGAGAATTTTCATAAGTCATCTAACATTATTACGGAGTCAAGAATAAATCAGTCCCGTAAGTTAAAGTAAAAGCAGAACGGGCAGCGATAGCCTCAGAAAAATGATTTTGCATGACTTCTGTCCTTCATGTATTTTTCCTAGCGTTGAATGTATATTCTGAAGTTCCACGGTGGACAATGCCAGGCTCACCTTCACATTCCGATTTGGGACAAAAGCAGCGGACTTCATGGGAACCTGACAAGGTGCGAGCTGATGGTAGCGTTTATTTAACTTATTTTTGAAACTGTTTTATCTTAACTCTGAGAGGCATTTCAGTTGTTTAGAATGATGAGAGAGAGAATAGCGACATAAGAGCTATAATCAAGGGGGTTTTTTCCCCAGTCATTCACTTGACGCGTTAATCCTTCATCCGTAGGTGATTTCGTCAGTAGATCTGACTTCCACCCTTGATCCAGACTCTACAGTTTCTCCAGCTCCAGAAAGTGAGGAAACTACTGGAGACATCCAGGAGCCCCTGAGACACGGGATCTTGTCAAGTGAACCAAAACCTTCGGATTTTTTTTTCAGTAAGAAATTATAGCTCATAATTGCGCTTTACAATTATTTTTGCTGGAAAATCTCTGAGGATTTTTGAAGCACAGTTTGGTGCACTCTATTAGACAGTGCTGAAATACACTGAGATAAGCCTGGGTAACTACAGCCTTTGACCTGTGTTTGTCACGTATTTTTCACAGGGGTGTAGGTTACTTTTTACGAAGCACAATTTTAAATAGTGTTTTCGAAATCAGCTGAATTAGCCTTGAATTCCATGCCTTCCACCCCCAATTATATTCTCTTGAAAGAGACTTTGGTAGAATTATTTCAGTTTATATGAAAAACGAGCTTCTAGTTTGGAGGAGGGGAAGGCTGTAAGCTAAGCTACTAATTCATAATGAATTCATTAATTCATAATTCATCTATTTACCTGCTTCTGGTTTTCTTCCATATTCAGCTGTCCTCTGACATGCTTCCAGTTGACACCTATCGATGACTGTCATTTCTTATTGGCAGTGAATTTAGTCAAAAGGATGCCTGTGGTACTAGAAGCCTATGATAAATATATTGATTAATATTAATTTACGCAGTTTTCTGGGTGATCTTTTGGGGAAAAGGAGCAAATATTAAGCAGTTTGTTTTCCGGTTGGCAGCTGTCACTGACCTACCAAAAATATCAGATTAAGGACCTCCAAAACACAATAGCGTTTAAATAATTCCTACCAAACGTTTTCCTTGATGCAAGTGGAGTGCCTACAGAAATGTGTTCTGAATATAGGGATTTAAATATTAAAAGAATCAGAGTTGAAATCACTCGTGTTGTGTCGTATGGAAATTTAGTGTGGTATTGCACAGGCGTGATACAAAAAGCTTGCTAATTAGAAGACAGGATGTAAAAGGAAGACCTTAAAATTCTTTCCTTATCTTAGTTTTTTTGAACACCTGGAGTTAACGTGCCATCCGTTAAGTGGTCTACAAGTTGCTTGTAAGATGTGTTTGCCCCGCAGGACGGGAGAAATCCGGCTACCCAGAGGAACGCCACCTCTCGGGATGCAAACCTGCAGTTAAAACACGGACTCCGTTTGTCACTCTTCCCGACGACGCAGTTTATCCAACTGACAGCGAGGAGGTCCGGCAACCTTTCGGCTCTTCGGCAGGCAGCAAGCCAGCGGTATTTCCTGTTAGTGCTTTTGGCCCCGAGGACAGAAATCATGAACCCTCTGTGTTTGGAGAGTATACGGAAGACGGACAAAAGGAATCTGTACAACCGGTGTTCCCTAATGTGACTTCACCATACAGACAAAGCAAGTGGCTAAAATATCAAAACAGCGCGCGGTGCGACTTGAGAACTCAAAACAGCGATGATGGGGAAGTGAGCGACGCCATCTGCGCCGAGAACGTCCTCGGAATGCCGCTGGGTGACCCAGGAGAGAGCAGTGCTGTGGAAAAAAGCGCTCCGGGCTCTGCACTTCAGCTGAGAGCGAAGAGCACGCTCAGTAAATGCCGTGCAAATACCCGCTACCCAGATTTGATTTCAGAGGGGAAGTTACTTTCTCTGCGCGTAAGCCAGATGCCTTTGGCTGAAGCAACACAAAAGGTGTTAAGTCATCTGAGCTGCCACGCTGTAACAGGAGACGGCCAGGTGTGTAACTGTTCAAGCAAATACCGTTATAAGTGACAGAAACGCATTTTTCTGGACAAAGTAACTGCATTTATCTGGTTTCCCGCAAGATATTATCAGTGCGATTGGAGGAAATGTATCTACATAGTAGTAACGCAAGAGTCTTGGCTACAGAACAGCGGCTGCTAATGCATTTTTTTTTTTTAAGCGCCGTGACTCATCCTTTGTAAAGGTAATTCCTTGGCGCACACCGTGCCAGATTCAGATTTTTAGTCTGAAAGTTGATGGCAGGAAGATGAACTAAAAGCTCTTGGGCTGTTTTGTCATCTAGAATTGATGAGAACGCGTTGACAAGAAGTGTTTTTTCTTACTTGTGAAATCAGCATCGTTTTAGTGAGCCCCCCTGTTTTGCCTCAAAGCGTAGTCTCTGATTTTAAAATATTTTAAATTCCTTCAGTTTTAATTGTGAGAAAGTCATTTGTGGCATTGAATAAGCACCTAAAAAATTAGCACAGCTGTTTGGGACCAGTAGACTGTCTTAAACAAATGGAGTAAATTGGAAAAAAACCCAAACCCAACCACAAGTCACATTTTAAAAGTTGTCAAATGGCTATGTTTGAGAGTTAAAGAAAAAGTTAGATTTTTTTCTTTTTTTTTTAAATGCAAACTTAGTATACTATGTCTTCTAGTTCTTTAAAAGTGTTTGTACAGTAAAATTCATGTGAAATAGAGGTGTGGAAATAAATCATATATTTCATATACACACTGGCATACAATGTGTGTTTGTATACATATCTAAAATTTATCTATACTGGATTTTTAAAAGCTTATGAAGAGAGTTGTCATTGTGATGCCCGCTGCAGTGTACATAAGTGGAAGAAGCTCCTTGGGACTCGCTGGGATGGCAGGCACAGGGATAGCTTGTGGTATGCACGCTTTCCCAAATCTCCCTAGTCTGGTTCTTCCTTCTCTCTACAACCTTTCTTGTAGTTTCATCTGACGGATTTATTTCGGTGCAGAAATGGTGCTAAAAACCAGGTTTGTGTGCTCCTTCCCCGTGTCTGGGGCTGAAAACATGATTCCAAATTACGTGACTTATTCTAAATCCTTTGAAGGTATCCCCTGTGTTGTTAGGAATGCGGGCTGTTTGTCAAGGGGCAAATTTGAATGCCGTGGTACATCCTAAATGGCAGTCCAAGCTCTCCACGCTGCAGCTCCAGGTGTACTTCTTTTTATTCCTATTGGCAGATCCTGTTGGATCCATGCTCCTGTACTTAACAGTCTGCAACCACTTGTGGTGAAGGTGACTTGTGTTTTGCTTTTACTAAGCTGAGTCTTCATTGCCAGTCTTCATCTTGAAAACTTCAGGTTGCAGAATGAGGCCCTGAATTTTTCCTATTTAATTGTACTTATTAAAGAGAGCGCAATATATGAAAGGAAAAAGAGAGAAAAAAACCGATAGGTTTTGGCGTATCTGTACAGTAGACATTGATCAAAATCGGTTTCTTTCAGGGTTTTGCAAGTTTTAATGGTTTGTTCTTCTGTTTTTTAGGACATAACAATTCCTGAGTTGTCTTTTCCTAACGCGGATAACGTAAAATATGCTAATCTTCCTAAGAGAAAGATTTCCATACCAACCACATTTCAGTCTTATGTTCACTACAAACAGATTTTTAAAGCCGCTCTGACAGGTACGTTTAACACCTTGCTGTGTAAAATGCTGTCATTTTTAAAAAAAATGTATTTCTGAGGCTTCAAAAGCAGGGTGAGAGGGAGAAAGATCATCAACGTCGTCTGTTGGAAACACCGTGTGCCTTGGGTTTGGGGTATATATATTCTTCTATTTGAAGATATTCAAATACAATGTTCTATTTGACTGTATAACCTTGGGCCTGTTTACCAGTCTCTAGTTTCCTATCTAAGCTGCTTTTTTTTAAATATTTTTTTTTAATGTACAGTTACTTAGTGTTTGAATCATTTGAATGAAAGTAAGGCAGTTAAGTGCACGTGCAATATGTGAATTTTGCTCACATGGTTACTTTTAGGACTCAGCTTAAATACTCAGATTTGCGACCAAAAGTTTTGAGTGAAAACGTGTTTGTTAGAATGTTGTGTACTTGTGTAACCGTTCAACGGCTGTGCTAATTACTCTTTTATTCTCCTTTCTATGTCAAGAGCAATTAAACATAATGCTATTTGAGTTGTCCCAAAGATTGCACAATGCTCTTTCCAAAGCGGATATCTCGTTTTACACCTCGCTGAAAGATGGGCCAAGTGAGAGCCAAGGAAGCTGCGTTCCGCTCTGCAGTCACATGCATCCTGCCAAGCTTGTTACGGTTAAAAAAGAAGGTCAAAACAAGGTGCTGTTTATTCCGTGTTTGTTTACAGCTTGGGGGGTGTGTTTGGCATCTAGACCCTATTGCTGAACAATTACAGGGCAATTCTGTGTGATTTACAGTTCCGGGTTCAAGCGGTGTTTCAGAGGTGGCTTGTAAGATCAGTTGTAGTATCCACTAGCGTCCACAATTGTTGACGTAACAGTTTTCTCCACGCAGAAACAGCTTTACATATGTAGACAGAAGCACCTGATCTTAGAATTTTCTAGGTTCTATGGGATTTCTGTAAGCTACGATTACACACACTGGCTTCAGAAACTGAGAGTTCTGAAACCACACTCCTGTTTTTCACCCAAACGCAGTGAAAGCACAAGTGTTTATCTGATTACTTCAACAGCAGCAAGCACTGATCCATTATTTCACTTTTTTTAAACTTTTTTGTTTTAATGTGCTAATGGTCTTTTTTTTTTTTTTTCCCCTTCTCTACCTTTCTTAGGGTCGTTTGTTCTATACCTGTGATGCCCCAAAAGCTGAGCGCTGTTCGTTTTTCAAGTGGATGGAAGACGTGAACCCCGCGCAGCTAAAATCCAGACCCAGTGTGGTGCTTCACGACGTAAAAAGTGTTGGGACGTACCTCAGAAGTCAAAAGGTTTCTCTCTATGAGGGATGCCAGCTTTTGGTGAGGTATTCTGAAACACTGTTTTTTCACAAGTGCGACGTGAATTGCAGGATTTATGAATATTCCAGGAGCTCTGGATTTCAGTAGCATTTGACAGATGCTTTCACTAACTATGTTTAAAGAGGCTTCTTGTAGTTCTGTGTAGAAACGTAAAAGCCAAATTAGCGAAGGAATAATATTCACAGCAGCATTTCAGGTCAGCATTCTTCAGCAAAAATGGATACAGCTGACAAGCAACTTGATCAATTGCTTCATGAAATCCCTTATGATTGTTGCATTTGAATTGCTGTTTGTTTAATACTCCGTAAGAGAATTTGATTTTTTCTCTTAGTGATTCTAATTTTAATGTTAGGGGTTGTATCGAAGGCTATTCTGTGCTGCTTAACTGTAAGGGAAACCATTTAATTATGCCTGAATATGAGAGAAGTATTTTGCAGCCAAGATAAACGGATTTAAAACTCGGTAATGTAAGGTGATGAGCAACCACCAAGATCTGCACTGTACAGTACAGTTTGGTCCAGTCTATGGAGCTTTCTTATTTTTGGCGGTGAATCCAAAATGTGCCAGTTGTTTACATGCTTTTTCTTAAAATTGCAATTTAACAGGAAAGCCTTTGAGATTCAAACACAGCGGTGTAGTAAGTTCAAGAAATTTATGAATACATCTGCCAGATTTGATGGCGATTCCAAAAAGAAACTATACCTCAAACTAAGCAGAAAGGAGCATTATTCTCTCTATAGCAAAGGTAAGCAAATCTTAGGCATCCGAAGAACTGTCCGTGTCACCTTGTGCCTTTTTGAAGAATTAATTTGTAATCTAAAGAGAAAAACAGAATGCTGAATATTTTTAAACTCCTGACAACCCTGATAATTCAATTCTCATTCTAGAAGGGCCACAAAGTATCTCATTGATTCATCTTTTCTTGTACATGTTCCACTACCTTAGAAAAATATAAATTCCATGTCCTTGGGTTTGCAGTGTATTACATCTGTGAATTGTGAAGTTGCAGGAAAGCCCGGTATTCAAACAGATGATATTTAAGGAAAACTTGATGTAAAAATTAGCGCTTCAGTAGTAGTTGCGCATCTTCTAAATCTAAACGTCACGAAGTCGAGGACGTTTGGTGATTTAAGCCAGACAGTCTCAATGGTCCATTTCACTTCAGTAATTTTCAAACTGATACCTGTATCTTCATCGTTTGTTCACTTTGAAGTTGAAAATGATATAAAGGAAATGAGGCAGAAACAAACGTGTTCGTCTGTGCGCGCTTTATGTACACACTCTGAAACGTTCTGACAAATTGGGGTTTTGTAACTTGAAATTCTGAAGGTCTGCGTCGGCAAAACTTGTGTATGGTAATTTTTTGATAATTTTTGCTACAGGCAAATATAATGCACCAATATGGCTCCTAACTTTGAAATCTGCCTTGCTGTGTCCTGCAATATACGGTATAGGAATGGCGTAGTGAGCTTTAGTCTCAGCAGGTGTGCCAAATCAAACAGAACAGGCTCCAATATGTGTTGGTTTTGAAAGGAGAGGGAAAATATATGGTTTTTTCAGTACTTGCTATTTCTGTGGCAAGCAAGTGGTTAACTAGATTTGTAGTATACACCGGTGATTTGTTCCGTATACTCCCAAAATTGGTAATACTTCAGATTTGTCAGAAATCAAACAGTGCCGAGTGGACCGGGAGAGAATTTGACAACTGGCATCCATTTCAGACTGTAAGCACTAGAAGAATTGCAAATTATTTATTCATTCTTATAGAACTGAACTAACGTTTATTTAGGACTTTCTAATACCCCTCTACTTTCACGTTAGCGGTGGTTTAATTTGCAGCATAGTAAATACTGGGCTATTTTGTCCAGCTGCATTTTCTTTAAGAGACAGCAGTAGAAGCAGCTTATGAGAACTCTGTATTTTTTTTTTTTTTTTGACAGATGATATTTGGGTTGTTTCGAAGACTCTGAACTTTGATCCTGTTGATACTTTCATTGCAAGTAGTGCTTTCTTTGGACCATCCTCCCACAATGAAGTAGAATTGCTACCTTTGAAAGGCTACTGCCCCTCAAACTGGCAATCAAATAGTAAGTTGGACACCAGCTCATTTGAAATTTTGGCTAACTTCATTTTTTTTTTTCCTAATTTTATTTTTTCCATGGCCTTTTCAGTGGTTGTTCATGCCTTGCTGGTTTGCAACGCTAGCGGTGAGCTTACATCTTTAAGAAATATGGAGGAGCACTTCAATCCAGCGACGTTACCGCTAATACCCTATCTACTAAAAATGTAAGTTACTGTTTCAGTGAGCATATGACATGGCAAATAGGTACAGGAAGAAAAACCCAACAAAAATACTGTTGAGTTTGCTCTATTAAAAAGTGGGTGAGGAAAACTAAAATCAGAAAAACAGTGCAAGGAACGAACTGTTTACAAAACAATTTTCCTTTATATGAAAATGAAAAATGAAAACATATCCGTTGCTTAACTTTAACGCAGGGATTGTAAGGTGGGGTGGTTTTTTTTTTCTGAAAACTTACCTGCAGCCCAAGTTTTACAACCTAAGGATTAATATTGGACATTATTACGACCACTAGACTCATCTGTATTAAATCAGTGTATATGCTTCACAGGGGTTCAGCGGAACTGTTTTTCCTTCCAAATCTTTAGAGTCACTTGACGCAGAACGTAAAATTAAAATATTTTCTTGGAGAATCGGAGCAATATAGTGATATTTCCAAGCCTGCTTCCGATTCGTTGTACAAAGCAAGCAATTAAATGAATCCTTGCTGCCTCTGTGTGCGTTTTTCTACCACTTTTAATTCTGTCAGTCTCTCTGCCTTGGAGTAAGAAAGTGTTAGCACACAGCAGGAATGATAAAACCCGAAAACCTGTTTCATACAATCCGGCTCTCACCCAGGGAATTCTACCCAAGGGGCAGGAATATACAGCCCAGGTATATCTCAGCGTGCAGAGGGCAGCAGCTTTTAATTTTATCGGCTGTTAATCATAAAGCCTCAGTAAGAATATAAGTAAGAGTAAGTAAGAATATCAGAGCCACGAGATACAAATTATATATACGCAGTATTGTACCGCACCTTTGTTTTTTTCTTAGGAATTTTGATTCTGAAAATGCCACTAGGAGAGTCAGCAGAAGAAAATTTATTCCACCTGCCATCAGCTTGAAATGCACAATGACGTACGGACCTGTCAGCGCTGAGGTGGCCCTGGGGCTAGCTAAAAAGATGATCCAAACGTTCTCCTTGAACCCAGACCAAGCTACGTCACTGATTAAAATAGCTCAGATGATGACCTCGTGTGAAAACACCACACCAGCAGAACGTCAGGTCTTCCCTGTCACAATCATACATGGTATATAGCAAATCGTGTGACTTTTGCTGCTATCGTATCTCTGCAAAAACGCAAATTAATATGTAATGCTGGTGTTAGTGAAATATCCCTACATTTTCTCAGTGATGACACCAGTGGACTTGTTTCCTCAATCATATATTTACAATTTCAGGCAAACTTAGAGAGATTCTCGTGTCTAGGTAAATGTTGACTTATTATAAACATAATAAAGATGCACAAAAGATTAGCTTGACTAAACTGATCAAGTGTTATTTAGTGTTTTCTGCTTATTTCTTTTCATATTAAACCCACCTTTTGTCAGGTATCAGCCTTGCTAAATTATCATACAACCTGTTTTCCGTTGTGCATTATTCCTTGCTGTCTTACACTTCCTTCTCCCTTTGTTTTACCATTTATCAACATGTACAAAAAGGCTCGTAACATCTTAGTTCAAAGATTTTTCTTCTTTCTTTTTGAAATCAGTATTGGGAAGCAGTTAACCAGAAACATAAATTTTCAGAGCCCGTCAAAGTAAATATGTTGACGGTAACGACGCTCTTAGTACGGAAACTGCTAGACTTAAATTGCCTGAGCTTTTGTTAGGCTGTCAGGCATATTAATCTAGTTGCAATTATTAGTCACTCCAAAATAATCATCTCTCAAGTTGCTTATTCTGTACCTGAGGACGTGGTACGAGGGATGCGCGTGCAGATACTTGTATTTGTGTTATTTTAACATATTGATCAGAATCCTTGGCAATGAATGCATGTATTCAACCCCAAAATTCGGGGAAAAAAATACCTTAGCTTCCTCTCTTGCGTGGTTGTTTGTAAACTTGCTGCAGGCAGTAAATGTGACGTGTAGGTCAACCGGTTGCCCCTGGATACTTGGCGGCCGCTGAAACAGACAGACACCTTGTTTTTACAGGAATCCCGGCATGATAAAAAATAAAATAAACTCCAGTTACAACAATTGATTAAAGCTGTACTGTCTAGAAATTTTTCACTTGTAACACTGGCTTTTTTTCCTCCCAAATTCCCAGGTGTTTTTGGAGCTGGAAAGAGCTACCTGCTGTCTGTTGCGATCTTGTTCCTAGTACAGCTCTTTGAAAGCAGCGAAGCTACGGAGGGTCCGACAGCTCCATGGAAACTTCTGATTGCTTCTTCCACCAACGTTGCCGTTGACAGGATACTGCTGGGGTACATTACTGGGATTTTTACCCACTATTGTTCTAAAACCAATAACGCACTTATATGCGAAAGATAATTGTGTTGATATTTCCAGTGCAGCGCTTGAAAAAGAACGTGTTCTTTCCCTAGAAAGGTCACACAGGAGCTTTAATTTTACCCTTGCTCCGTTGCACGGCGTGCATATGCTGAAAGACTAAGTAAGGCTAGCTGTGTGATTTTTACATGAGACTAATACTGCGCCCTACTCAACAAATTTACTATTAAAATCCCTCACGACAGACAGTAGGATTGCTCCGGAAGCTTTGGGAAGTAGCAGCAGGGGAAGGAGGGATGTTGAGAGAGAGAGAGGGAGGGACAGAGAGAGTCAGACTTGGGAAGCTTCAGCGTGAAGCTAACAGGAAATAAAGCTCATGGTTTGGAAGCAGAAAGGGAAGAAGGGAAAGTACAAATGGAAGACTCTTTGCGAGGAGAATCATAAAGGCATTAAGCATTTTTGAGACGAATCACGATGAGGTAATTTACTTTGATTTAATTGAATTGTGGCCCAAGTTACTTCATCCCGTTTGTGTTCTTCGATGTTCTGATGTGTCTCTTCAGAACCACTTTTAAATGTTTCAGAATTTCTTTTTGCCTTTCTGTAACGCGTAGCATCTTTTTCTTTGAAGTCTACTCGATCTTGGATTTGAGGATTTTATCAGAGTGGGGAGTATTCGGAAAATCACCAAAGCAATTCTTCCTTATAGGTAAGAATATTCATCTTTGGGGGATCTGAAGTGATTCTAAGATTCATGATAGTATGCATGCTCTAAAATAACTGTTTTAAAGTCATTCAAAATGTGATTGTAATATGCCTGTTTCAGGTGGGTGGGGTTTTTTTCCCCCCCTCCTGCACAGTGGAGAAATTTTACCTTGATTTTGGAATGTCGCTTGTTGCGGAAGAGTTTGTGCTTTTAAATGGAAAGCAGGAGAGGAGGACAAAATAATTGCAGTTACAGATTTGGGAATTTACATAGGGAGGAAAAGCAAAACAGACAGACTTGAAATAGATATGTACTACTGTAGTGATAAGAATGAGGAGGAAGTAATCCTAATTTAACGTTTGGAGAATTAATGGTAACAACTCGTGAATTCTGTGCCATTTACCCAAATTATTTTTGCTCTATTGTTCTGGGGTTTGTCCTTTAACTCCTTAGAAGTAAGCAACCTACGTAGTACTTTCAACACAATTTGAGAGAACGAAGTCATGTTCAAGATAATTAAATTTCCATTCCTTGGTGTCGGTAACGTACCAAGGATATGAAATGGTGTAAGAATGAAAAACTTCTCCTCAGTCCTACTCCACTCTGAAATGAGCCGTGTACTGGGAAAAGCCGTTTCCTACACGCCCGTCTCCGGTTGGGGTGGCAGAGTCTGAGCTGGTGGGGTGAAGGTCTGTTTTATAACTAGTCTGTCTCAGCTGGATTCCAGACAGGTTGGCATATTGTTGGAAAGTACTGTTAGGTATAAAATAGGATTATTCTTCTATATCGTGTGGTCACGGAACCCTGAAAGCACCGTTATTTTCAGTCCTTGTAATTCACGGTCCGAAATCTTTTTGAAGTTTACACGCTGGCTCAGGAAATGAAAACGAGCAATTAAAAGAACTGCTTGCTCTCATGAAAGAAGACTTAACTCCAGTGGAAAAAACGTACGTAAGGAAGAGCATCGAGCAACATAAACTGGGGACCAATAAAACCATACTGCAACAGGTACGGTCAAAGTGACGGGGTGGGGAAGCGGGGATTCGCTATGCCTTATCCACGAGGCCCAGCAAACGGAAGCTGGGAATCCTCTCTCACGCTTCCCAAGCTCCTAAAAGTTTTGAAAAATCAAATGAATGTTTGGGGTTTGATTCCACAGGTATAGCTTAGTGTCTCACCTGTGTATGGCTCCACGGGGTTGCACGTGCAGTTCCTGATTGGTGATCTGAGACAAAAAAAACCCTTTTTGAATTTTCTTGCCATCTGATTTAGTATTACCAACCTCGTTTGCAAGGCGGGGAGAGAAAAAATTGCTGAGCGTGGCTGGTCTGTGCTGTCCCTTTGAAATTAAATTTTATACAGTCGTAACAGGAAAAGATAAGGACTGAGCTAAATCTATCCTTAGAGCTGAGTGTTAATGGCCAAAAAGATTTCAAATCTATTTTAAGCAACTTTTCACCAAAGTATGTACCTTTTTCCTACCTCCTATAGAAAAAAAATCTCCATTTCTGGTCTTCCCAGTTATTTGCCTCGTATCCTCTGTCCCAGACTCAAAAATTCCCAGCTTGTTGTAGAGCAACGAGAAGGCAGATCCGAGCGATTTGTTCCTTGTGCTTATTCCTAGTGGTCGTTGCTGCCCCTTTTTGCCGCTGGGGCTCAGAAGTTTTTTGGAGGATTGTGTAATCTGAACTCTCTCTGTACCAGACCGAATCTGGTCTTAAAATCCATGAATCTGTGAATGAATACAAGGTATAAACACCTCAAGCGTAAGAATTGGTAACCTCGGCTCCACCTCCGTGCGTGCGCGGTGGTTTTTACTGGAAAGTAGAGTTGAATTTTTTGAGACCCAGCGAGCGTGCCACAGCAGGCACCAGAGATGCCGAACGTTAATTCGCTGAGGTGTATTCCACTGCCCAAGCTACAGTCGTGCGCCGCGCAGAGACTTCGCTATTAAATGATCTTCACTTTTTTTTTGTCTCCCCGTTTTCCCCTCGCTAATAACAAAGGTGAAAGTGGTGGGAGCGACGTGCGCCGCCTGCCCGTTCCCTTGCCTGAATAACCTGAAGTTTCCTGTGGTGATGCTGGACGAGTGCAGCCAGATGACTGAACCTGCTTCCCTCCTTCCCATCGCACGGTACGGCTTTCCTTTCCCGTTCCAGCAGGGAAACAGGAGCTAGAGATATTAGGGAAACGGCTCTCAGGTCGCAGGGACGCGACCTCCAATAACCGCCAGACTTGCACGCCTTTTTAAGAACGTGAACTCCGAGGTCTGACCTTAAAAAGCAAGAGGAATGATCGGAAATTAAGGCTTACTCCTAGGTGCTTCCCTTGAGCGACGGTGTTATTTCAACTGTGGGAAGCAGGTGATGGAGAAGGGAGCCTGATAGAAAGCGACCTGCAAGATAGATAGATAGATAGATATATAAAAAATAATATATATATAAGCACAGCCAAGCTTTTGTTGTGACTAGTCGGACATGCTTTTTAGAACTTTTCTCCTTTTTCAACGTTCTTCTTCAGGTTTCAGTGTGAAAAGCTAGTCCTCGTTGGAGACCCGAAGCAACTACCGCCAACCGTTCAAGGGTCGGAGAGCGCTCACGGGCAGGGATTGGAGCAGACTCTCTTTGACCGCCTTTGCTTGATGGTAGGCCCTGCTGAACCACGTCTTCAGAAACGCTGGAGGGTGAAATTGTGAAATTGTAGGTCCGCTGAAGTCACGGAGCGAGTTTTGCTTCAGATGGCAGCGCGTTGGGGTGTTTTTAATCGCAGCCGATTGCGTTCTAGCACCTTTCGCTGTAGATGATGTTCTCGCCGTGCGCGGAAATCCGTAAGCGTAACACGTAAAACAAGAACGCGTTGAAAAACGCAGACAGATTCCACCTCGTCGCCTTTCTGTGCAGTTTTCAACCAAGATAGATGAATCGGGGGAGCGGGGAGGGCTATGGTATTTACATTTTGGGGTTCGGCATTTGGGGGGGTTTGTTGTAACTTGCGTTGAAGTGAACGTACGGCGGTTAAGCCAGCTCACTGCAGGAATTGTTCCCGCTTTTTTCTTGGCCGTCCTAGCTGGTGTTGCAAAACATTCAGCCATTCCTTTTTCCTAGTCGTGCTTTCCGTCTCGTTAGGGACACAAACCGATACTTCTTCGGACGCAGTACCGATGTCACCCCGCTATTAGTGCCATCGCCAACGAGCTCTTCTACAAAGGACAGCTGGTCGATGGCGTTGCCGAGAAAGATCGAAGTCCTTTACTGGATTGGCTTCCGACGCTTTGTTTTTATAGCGTTAATGGGGTAGAGCAAGTAAGTTTTTGAACTTTTCCCATCCAAAAAAGTCACCGTTCTAGTTATTTATTTTTTTCTCCGTTCTGTTTGCGTTAGAGCTAAACTGGAAATCTTTTTCCCCCGTTTCCAGACCGAAGGAGACAACAGCTTTTACAACCCGGCGGAGGCTCATTTTACGGTCCAGCTCATCCAGGCTCTGATTGCAAGCGGAATCGATGGATCGGCCGTTGGCGTCGTTACGCTTTATAAATCGCAGATGTGCAAGGTTTGTATAACCTATCGGCAAGAAAACAGCTTTCTTAAATCTATTTGTTTATTCTGAATACAGGCTAAATTTCAACTAGGAAGAGCCCACTAGAGGGGAGAACCAAATGTAAGCTAGAGTTTACCATAATTTCTCTTTCTTGTTATATTAAAAAAAAAAATATCCCCAAAACACTGTATTTTTTCCCCTCTAAAATTAGTCAAAATCTTTCAATTCAAAGATAGGATTAAAACCAATAAATCTTTCCCTTTTGTTTTTTCCACACGCGCGCTCGGAAAACTGGCAAGCTTGAGTAGCACATAATTTTCACAAAGGAATTTGGGGGCCGTTACAAACTGGTTCGTGTGACAAAGCCGGAAAACAGAGGCGTCTGCTTGGGAAGGCCGGAGTTGCTGCTCCGTAAGGAGCGAGCGAAAGCACTGGCGCCCCGGGGGTCTCTCAAAAAACAGGGCGTCTGTCAAAAAATGGGTCCAGCCCGTCGTATTTTCCTGCAGTGAGCTTCGCTGCAAACCTCCTCAGTTCGCAGGATGAGTCGTTTTAACTCCTCGCCGTCCGTATTCCTCTGTCCGCAGATCCGGAATTTGCTCGGCGGCGTACGCTCTGCGGCTTTGGAGACTCGAGCGGTCCAGGTGTCCACTGTAGACGCGTTCCAAGGAGCCGAGAAGGAGATCATTGTCTTGTCGTGCGTGAGAACGAGGCAAACGGGCTTCATCGACGCCGAGAGGAGAATGAACGTTGCGCTAACGAGAGCCAAGAGGCATTTGTTGATTGTTGGAAATCTGGCCTGTTTAAGTAAGAACAGACTGTGGGGCAGAGTCATTCGTCACTGCGAAGGTAACTGTCTCCTGCTCTATTTTTGAAACTATGCAGCTCGTCTTCTTTAATTAAACCACCTCCAATAAATTTTATATCTTCTAGTGTATATATACACACTAAACATACGCCGAAACGAGCGATAAATAAAACCGTTCTCCCCAGCAGCATTTCTGAGGAGACGGGACTGCCAGAAACACGCAGGGCGTCTTTTCTGCAATGAGGGGTTGGAAGAGAAATGTTGAGCTGCTAGGAAAAGATGCTCTTGGGAGATCCGTCGACTCCACCGAGGAATTCCCCCAGCGCTTTATTTACTGCCCACGTGTCTTGCGAACACGCGTGTTTGTTTCGTTGGGCCGCAGAGGGGAATAGGAGGGTTTGAAAACGGCGTATTTGCCGTGACGTTTATCGCAGCGGAGTGTTGACCCGCTTGAAAGCTCATCCTGCTTTAAGGAAAAGGAAGGGAAAAGCCTTACGCTGCCCGTCTAACCCCTCGCGGCTTTGCTGGGAGGTGTTGAAAATGCCCCCGCGGCCCCTTGGTTCTGTGCGGCGGCGCCTTCTGCGGGGCGCTACGTGCCGAGTGGGAAGCGCCGGCATCGTTTCTCCCTCCGTTGGCGTTTGAGGGAGTCCCCTCGGAGAGGGGAGGAGGGCTGGGATCTCGAAGGGATGCGCTATGTTTCATCAGCGGTTCTTCCCTGGGGATTTTCTTGGAAGGGAGGGATGGAATAGCATCCGAATCTCCGCCATACCTTCGGCTAAAGGCTGGCTGAGCGCCATTCCCCCAGAGTCGCCCTCCTGCGGAGGGACATATTCCCTTTGGGAGGGGGGAAAATTCCTTACCCTGGCACGTTCCACAGCGCTCAGCCTCTAAAGCGACACATCCCTGCAAGAACCGCTGCCAAAGGGGTAATTAATTTATTTACCTGCTTGATTGCCCTCAAAGGCAGCCTCTTGTTAACGCCGAACTCTGAACAAGAGCGATTTTCCGAGTTAAAAATATTCTCTCCGTCGGAGGCGCTGGGGGAAATAGACGCTCGCGTCGCCGCGGAGCGGGTGCCGGAGGGACGCCGCAGGGGGAGATGTAATTATCCCGATTTTGCTGCTTTTTAGGGTGGGAAAACGGATTGCAAGCGGCGAGCCAGTGCGAGCGTCAGCTGACCCGCATCCTGGAGCGGTGCTTGGAGCAGCGGAAGGAAGAGGAACAGAATCCGAACGAGGAAAAACAAAACGTGCCCCTTCCATGAAGAAAGCAGGAAGTGGGTGTCCGTAATTAACAGCAGGATTGCCAATCTAATATGTATATTTAATGTGGGAAATGTTTGTTGGTAGCGCAGCGCGCTCGTACTTCGGTTTTGCCTCCTTGTTTGTACGACTGAAAGTGAATAAAGTAACTTTATCCGCTTGCTTGCTCCCATCCTTTTATCCTTACGAAGTGCCGAGTTGTATAATTAGCGTTTCATTATCCTGCAGCTTAGTT
Organism: Chionis minor; assembly: GCA_013398295.1. Taxonomy (NCBI): domain Eukaryota; kingdom Metazoa; phylum Chordata; class Aves; order Charadriiformes; family Chionidae; genus Chionis; species Chionis minor. Next base: position 69,281 of record VZSF01007204.1, read on the forward strand.
CCACAAATAATTATTAATTCTTAGTTCCGAATAATTCTCTCCTCTTGCATATCGACAAGGATAAATAAAACCCAGTAATTTCTTTGGAGGAATATTACGTGTCCTGGGCCTATTAAATCTTTGGAGGTTTCCAACACCACCAGAACAGCTTGAACTGGCTCGAGATTATGATTTTTTTTTTTAACCAGTTTTTGGTTAAGATCATTTTTTTGCATTTTGAAACTGCAAAAAAGCTGCAGGATTTGGGTTTGGAAAAAAAAGAGGGCAGCTGCGTCAGAAACTCCCCCAGAAAAGACCAAATTATCACCGGTGCCGGGGCCATCCCAAGGGTGTAATGTAGGAACAGGGAGGAGAAACAGGCTCTGCGTGGACGTCGGAAAAATGGAGCTGGGTTAGGGGCTGGGCTCGGGAGGGGAGTTGTTCCCTAGGGATTTGTTGGTACATACCTTGGGAAAAAAAGTAAGTAGTATATGGCTGTGTGTGACGCCTCCGGGCCAGCGCTCCTCCGGAATTTGCCTTTCCCAGCGCCGTAACCCCACGTTCCTCCTCCGGAGCCGTCGCAGCAGTGGCGCTCGGTGGCAAGAGCTCCCAACAGCCGCTCCCGGAATCCCCCCCTGTCGGAAGAAGAGGAGGGAGGGTAGCAGTTTCTCCGTGCCGATGTCCCATCTGCTGCCCGGAGAGACGCGTAAAAACCCCAAACTGTGTGTGGAAACAACCCCAAAATGCCATTTCCCGCCTGCCCGAAGCCCGGAGCTCCCAGTCAGAGGAGGCCACGGAGATGATCCAAGGGCTGGAGCCCCTCTGCTGGGAGGACAGGCTGGGAGAGCTGGGGGTGTCCAGCCTGGAGAAGAGAAGGCTCCGGGGAGACCTTAGAGCCCCTTCCAGTCCCTCAAGGGGCTCCAGGAAAGCTGTGAGGGACTCTGGATCAGGGAGTGGAGCCATGGGATCAGGGGGAACAGCATTACACGGGAAGAGGGTGGATTTAGATGAGATACTGGGAAGAAATTCCCGGCTGTGAGGGTGGGGAGCCCCTGGCCGGGGTTGCCCAGAGAAGCTGTGGCTGCCCCATCCCTGGAGGTTCAAGGCCAGGTTGGACGGGGCTTGGAGCCACCCGGTCCGGTGGGAGGTGTCCCTGCCCGCGGCCGGTGAAGGCCACACGGGGACAACTGTCACCGTGGACGCGGAGGGCTCCAACCGGCTCCTCCCGCCGCCGCCAGGTGGCGCCGTCAGACCGCGGCACCGGGATGGGACATTGGCACCAGGATGGGACACCGGCACCGGCATGGGACATAGGCACCAGGATGGGACACCGGCACCAGGAGGGACCCGGGGAGGGGACATTCATCGGCACCGGAATGGGACACAGGCACTGGGATGGGACATTGGCATCGGGAGGGACCCCGGGAGGGGACATCCATCAGCACCACGATGGGACACCAGCACCGGGATGGGACACAGGCACCGGCATGGGACATACGCACCGGCATGGCACACTGGCACCGGGAGGGACTGCGGGAGGGGACATCCACTGGCACCAGGATGGGACACCAGCACCGGGATGGGACACTGGCACCAGGATGGGACATCGGCACCAGCATGGGACACCGGCACCAGGATGGGACATTGGCACCAGGATGGGACATCGGCACTGGAAGAGACCACAGGAGGGGACATCCATCAGCAACGGGATGGGACACCAGCACCAGGGTGGGACATCGGCACCGGGATGGGACACCAGCACCAGGATGGGACATCAGCACTGGGAGAGACCACGGGAGGGGACATCCATCAGCACGGGGATGGGACACCAGCACCAGGATGGGACATCAGCACTGGGATGGGACACCAGCACCAGGATGGGACATCAGCACCAGCATGGGACATCGGCACTGGAAGAGACCACAGGAGGGGACATCCATCAGCAACGGGATGGGACACCAGCACCAGGGTGGGACATCGGCACCGGGATGGGACACCAGCACCAGGATGGGACATCAGCACTGGGAGAGACCACGGGAGGGGACATCCATCAGCACGGGGATGGGACACCAGCACCAGGATGGGACATCAGCACCAGCATGGGACATCGGCACCGGGACGGACCCCGATCCCGATCCCGGTGCCGTCGGGGCGGGGAGGGCGGCGGGAGGCGCGTCGGTGGGAGCGAAGCGAAGGCTGGGAGGGGGGCGCAAAAGAAGGAGCAGCGGCGGGTTGAATAACGCCTTTAAATTACTGCTGACACCGCCCTTACAGCTCCCTAAAATCTCAATCAACAACCCATTAGAACTCAACGGGAGTAAAACTAAATCCTCGTTTAAGTGTATTTATCCGCTCGCTTTTCTCTCTTTCAAATGCTAAATCCATTCCAGCATATGCCCCTTCTTTCCCTCGCCTTTCTCTAAAGACTGGCAGCCCCTACTACTCTTGTAAATATGAAAGATGCTAATCATATGACATATCACGTCTCAGTCGGAGCCCGGGATAAAGCCTTGAGATTTGGGATCATTGCCTCCAGACAACAGCTTCATCAGCCGGAAAGTTGGGGTTTTTTTTCTCCTTTCCTTCAACTCTCAATCCCTTCTTTGTCTGGGGGAAAATGCAGCCAACTCGAGCCACCCCGGCCATATGGTTCACTCTGTGTTTTCTTAGTTGAATCCTGAATTGTTTGTGACTCGCGAAGGGGGTTTTTTGGGTGGGTTTTGGGGTTGGGTTGGGGTTTTTTTTTTTTTGGTTTTTTTTTGGAAGCGTGTATAAAGACATAGAAGAGGGTTGCCTGTGCCGTGACGCCTTCGCAAGGTTCCTACACGTTCTTCACGCGTTGGTTGTCACACGCTCCTCCTGCTGCCACTTCACCGCGCCGCCGAAACAAGAAAGCCCCCGCCGCCCTTTTTACCACCCAACCGCCCCGGCGGATCCCGTTATTTTTTCCCTTTGCCGGATGAAAACGCCTTCTTAAACCACGATGAATTTTGGTGGGTCCTCACCCGCAGCCCCGGTTGGAATTGGGGGTTTATTAGCGAATCCCGCCGAGCGATGCCTGGGCCTAGAGAAGCCCCAAAAGGATTCTGCGTAAGGAAGAGGGATTATTTTTTTTTTAAGACCTGGATAAACTGGGAGGCGAATGAGTTCGGCGCGCTCGAGTTCGGCTAGCGCCCCGTTTTTGCCAGCAGCCTGCCAAATTTTCTTTCTCTCTTTTCCTTACACACCCCCTCCCAAAAAAAAAAAAAAAAAAAAAAAAAAAAAAAAAAGGCGTTTNAAAAAAAAAAAGGGCCTTTTCACCAAATCATTAAATTCTACAGAGGTGGTCAAGCTAGTCCTGCTTTTCAGGCGCTCCAGAAAGAAAAGGGTCCTTGAAGTTTAGAAGATGCCCAAGGAAAACTCATTGAATGACATCAAAAGAATGAGTTTCCATAGCTGTTGAAGCACGAGAGCCGTGTAGCCGCACAAAGGCGGGTTGGGGCAGTGGGACTGTCCCACTGCTCTATCCCAGCACAATTGGGTCACTGAAATAGGGAATTAATTACCATTGGAGAGTGGGCAGCCCATTCACCACTGGCTGAGTTTTATTAAACGCCAATATAAATAACAAAACAACTCTTGTGGCTGCACTATTCCTACACGTCAAAGGAAGGATTATGTCGGGGATTAACATCTTAAAGTCTATGAGACTTTCTGACTCAAGGCTCGGAGCTGGTAATCGTATTTGTCTCCTGGTTCAGCGATTAGTGCTCTCCCTCGCGCACCTTCGCCTGGACGCCCAATGTCCCTTTTTGCAGGCACCGGGGTTTTTCACACAATCGGCTGTTCTTTTCCCCACGCCTGGAGAAAAGAATAAGCAAACTGAAGCGTGTTCACGCCATCCTCCGGCGTCTCCCCTTCTTCATGGGAAAGGAAGGCACCGGCGGCCTTTTTTTTTTTTCATAAGGGGAGGGGGGAAGGAAGCAAACCTCCCCCCCCCCCCCCGCTCTTTTCTTTTTTTTTTTTTTTTTTTTTTTTTTNACACAGCAAAATGGCTCCGCAGGCCTGCACCTGCCATGCAAATCTACTGGGAACAATCGGCCCCCGACGAGGGGCTCGTCTGCCCCTGGGATATGGAGGATGGAAGAGGAGCGGGGGGGAGCAGGGAAGGATGCCGGGGCAGCGCTCTGAGAGCGGGGGGATACACACACGGACACTCACACACACGCTCCCCCTTCCTCGCCTTGATCCCAAAACGACTCCCAAGTTTGGGAGTTGGGGGGCTGCTCCCCATTCCCTTTTGCCGCAGCGTGATCGGGATGGAGGGGGGGGGCGGTTCGGGAAGGACTTGTCCTGGGAGAGGGGGAAAACGGGGGGGACACACTACAGCAGCCTCCCGTTTCTCCCCTCCACGGAGCATCCCAGTGCCCTGCTGGGGGGGACACAGCCTGACCCCCCAGTTTAAGAGCAGAACCACCCCCCTTCGCCGGGTTTGTGGGTGCCGCCGTGGGATTGGGCGTGCGGGTCCCCCAAAAAAGGGGGGACTCCTCAGGAGACCCCCGGAGGGGGACGGTGCGGGGTGCTGGGAGGGGTCAGGCCATTCCGTCCCCGCAGCTTCGCGCATGTGTGTGTCCCTCCCCAGGGAGGAAAGGGGGTGTCGTGTGTCCCCCCCGCCCCCCCGGTTCACCTGGGGCAGCCGCGGCCATTAAGGCCGGCTCACGACTTGTGAGGTCGAAGCGCGGACGGGGCCGCGGCCAAAGGTCTCGCGGCAACACAGACCCTAAACTTTTAGGGCTCCGGGGTCGCCTACGGAGTTCAATCTTCTTAGGGCAAACAAAGCCTTTCTGAAGGCCCCCCCCCTCCGCCGCACACAAGCCCCAGCGTTCCTTTATTTGGGGGCTGCGCGCCGGGCTTAAATCATTGTGCTCCCGTTTTCTTGATCGTCGCCTCCTTTGGGGCTTTTGTTCCCGGAAAGTAGGATTGAGTCTGGCCAAGGGGCTGGAGTTGAACAGTTTGACCCCTTGGAGGACAGTTCAGGCGGTGGGCAGCACCGGCACCACCGGCACCAGCCAACGCTCGCTCCCCCGTGCCTTTCCGCCCCCTATTCCCGACGGCTCCCGGCCCTCGCCGTGCCGGGGCCATCCGCAGACCACACAAGCGCCTCTGGGACCTGCCACGCTGGGAAGAGTCACGGGGACTTGGTAGCCAACACATCCCGGGGTCACCTTGCGCTCAACCCCGCGGAGAAATCCGCCGCCACGGGAGAGGGACTGGCGGCAGGAACGGCGCCGAACCCCCAAAAAGGCACCTGGAGGGGTTACACACCCCAGATCCGGCAAAATTTGGGTTTGTGCCCTCCTGCCGCCCACCTCCCTCCCAGCCCCGCGGCCATGGCTTTCACAGCAGCGGCCACGGAGGGACGGAAATCTCGGGGCCGGGGGCGGGGGGGACACACAGGTGACCCCGCGCCGCACTTGAAGGCGCTAAAACAAGGGACGACGGTGCCTTCGCGTCACGGTCCCGGAGTGCCGAAGGATTTCCCAGGGGGGCGAGGGGAGCGTTACCACCTCTCGGCAGCGTCCCACAGGTTTTCTAACAGATCGGTAACGTAAGGAGCCGGCAGCGGCGGATGGTGGCGGAGGCCGTGATCCCGTCGCAGCCCTCGGCGGAGAGACGGACGCGGAGCCGGACGGCGGAAGCCAACGCTCCTGTACACCAGCCACAGCCCCACTGGCCGCGACCCCCCCAAAACCCCTCGGTGACGAAGTTTCCACACAGGGGACAACGCCATGCCACAGTTTTCCGCTTGTGTATCCACACCGGCATTCCTTCCTTCCCTTCCTTCCCCCCTTTCTTCCTTTTCCACTTCCTTCCTTCCCCTCTTCCCCCTTCTTTCCTTCCTTCCCTCATTCCCCCCTTCCTTCCCTCCTTCCTCCCTTCCTTTCCTCCTTCCTTCTCCCCTTCTTTCCACTTTCCCTTCTTCCTTCCACTTTCCCTTCTTCCTTCCCTCCTTCCTTCCTCCCTTCCATTCCTCCTTCCTTCTCCCCTTCCTTCCTCCCTTCCCCCTTTGTTTCTTCCCCCCTTCCTTCCTTCTCCCTCTCCTTCCTTCTCCCTTCTTTCCTTCCCCCTTCCTTCCCTTCCTTTCCTCCTTCTCTCTGCCTTTCTTCCTCCCTTTCTTCCCTCCTTCCCCCGTTCCCTCCTTCCTTCTCCCCTTCCTTCTTTCCCTCTTTCCTTCCCCCTTCCTTCTTCCCCCCTTTGTTTCTTCCCCCCTTCCTTCCTTCTCCCTCTCCTTCCTTCTCCCTTCTTTCCTTCCTCCTTCTCTCCTTCCTTCCCCCTTTCCTTCCTTTCCTCCTTCCCTCCCCCTTTGTTTCTTCCCCCCTNTTCCTTCCCCCTTTCCTTCCTTTCCTCCTTCC
>VZSF01007205.1:0-34073 GCA_013398295.1 Chionis minor
AAAATATATTATTATAACTCTTGTTCTTTTTACTCTATCTTGTCACAAACATATTTGACCTTGTCTTTTCCTAGTTTGTTAAAGTTTTTGGATTTTCCCTGAATTCTAATATTACTGCAAAACTTCCATTTAGCAACTTCTTAATGTTTGTTTTCATTTTTTTTAAAATTCTATCATTCTTACATCTCTCGGTGATATAAATTATCGATTCTTTACTTTAGTTGTAATATAGTCTCTTTTTTATCTTGCAGAGTTAATTTCCATTTTATTCTTTTACTCATGTATTTTCTATTTTTCATTCCATTACTGATGAAAACAATAAGATTTATTTGTTTTCAGATTTTTTTTTTTAATCTTTGTTAAGCACTGTGTGCTATTTCAATAGCTGGTGAAGACAGATCCGGTTTCCAGCTGGAGCTGGAAGATTTTAAAGCGTAGTGAATGATGGTCACCTAGGTTTACAAAATACAGGATATGCCATGCAAACATGATTTCCTTCTTTAATCAGATTGCAACTATGCTTGATTAAAAAAAAATGTGCAGGTGCAACACACATCAAGTTTTTTAAGATCTGCAATTTTAGACTGCATGACATGCAGATTAAAAAGTAAAATACTGTACAGCATTGATAAATTTTACATTAACTATGCACATTTAATGGCAGACCTCATTGGGAAAATGTCAGGAAATTATGCAGCTACAGAGAGTATCATAATGAATATGCTCAGCATGCCTCAATTTCAGCATTTCCAATCCTTTGAGTCTTTGATTTTGCAAACTATATAATAGTATTCTACCTAGGAGGAAGTGAATAGCATGGTGAAGGGCAGACAAGGGCAAGACCAAGTTTGTACTCTGAATCCCATCTTCAGTGGTACTGTTTTTATGCTTCTTTCAAATCTGCAGTATTCAAAATGCTAGTAGATAAATGTTCTTAGGAAGAGCTGGTCAGAACTTACCCAGTATAACAAAAAGTGCATCTGTTCTGCTCTCGTGTCTTTGCCAAAAGACTAGGTTAAGTAGATATACCAATTAGGGTGGGAGCAACTGCTAAACGTGCTAGTATAAAATTCATATGCATACAGAGACTAGCTAGTTAACGTTATCTGAATACAAAGATTTAACTTTCAAGAAGAGAAATATGGAGGCTGGAGAGGTGTCCCAAACTTCAGGACGTGGAGATTTTGACTGGGCAAGGCCAGCTCGATTGGCAGATTCCCTGGTGTTGACTAGTTAAGTAGCTTTTCCTAAGTGTATATCCCAATGGCTCTCAATGTAGTTTTTACAGTCCGTTATATTGTTTTATCTTCCCAGAGGCTGGTGCCTGATAGAGGATGTGATATACTCACTCAATGCTATGCTCTTTGGCCCAAGCATTTATAAGGCTGTTTCAGAAATGAGTCCCATTGTCTGACTCCATTCTCTCCGGGGTGCCATGTTGCCATAAGACTTGTTTTTCAAGGCCCTGGATTGCGTTCTGGGCGGTGGCATGGGGCACGGGGTATGTTTCTAGCCATCTAGTGGTTGCTTCCACCATTGTGAGCACATAAATCTTGCCTTGATGGGTTTGTGAGAGTGTAATATAATCAACCTGCCAGGCCTCCCCGTATTTGTATTTTAACCACCTTCCTCCATACCCAAGCGGCTTTAACCGCTTGGCTTGCTTGACTGCAGCACATATTTCACATTCGTGGATAACTTGTGCAATAACATCCATGGTCAAGTCGACCCCTCGATCACGAGCCCATCTATATATTGCACATCTTCCTTGATGGCCCAAAGTGTCATGGGCACACTGAGCTATGAATAATTCTCCCTTATATTGTCAGTCCAGATCCTCCTAAGCCGCTTTTATATGAGCAGCCCCATCTGCCTTCTGGTTGTTCTGATGTTCCTCAGTGGCCTGATTCTTGGGTACATGGACATCTACGTGATGCACTTTCACAACCAGATTCTCTAGTTGGGCAGCAATATCTTGCCACAATTCAGCAGCCCAGATGGGTTTACCTCTGTGCTGCCAATTGTTCGATTTCCATTGCTTTAACCACCCCCACAGAGCATTTGCCGCCATCCATGAATCAGTATAAAGTACTGGCCACTTTTCCCGTTCGGCAATATTCAAATCCATCTGGTTGGCTTTTACCTCTGCAAACTGGCTTGATTCCCCTTGTCCTTCAGTGGCTTCTGCAACTTGTCATGTAGGACTCCACACAGCAGCCTTCCATTTTTGATGCTTTCCCGCAATCTGGCAGGACCCATCAGTAAACAGAACATATTTCTTCTCATTTTCTGATAGTTTATTATATGGTGGGGCCTCTTCTGCATGCATCACCTTCTCCTCTGGTGATATTTCAAAATCTTTCCCTTCTGACCAGTCCATGATCATTTCCAGAATTCTTGGATGACTAGGGTTTCCCGTCCAAGTTCGCTGTGTGATCAGTGCAATCCATTTACTCCGTGTAGCACCAGTTTCATGATGTGTGGTGGGAACCCTTTCTTTGAACATCCAGCCCAGCACCAGCAGTCGAGGTGCCAAGAGGAGTTGCGCTTCTGTACCAACCACTTCCAAAGCAGCTCAAACCCCTTCATATGCTGCCAATATCTCTTTCTCAGTTAGAGTATAACAGGCTTTGTATCCTCTGTATCCCTGACTCCAAAAACCTAGGGGTCAACCTCGAGACTCACCTGGTACTTTCTGCTACAGGCCCAAGGTAGGGCCATTCTTCCCGGCTGCAGTGTAAAGCACATTTTTAACATCTTGTCCTGCCCAGACTGGACCCAGGGCTACTGCATGAACTATTTTCTGCTTAATTTGCTTGAAGGCTTGTCGTTACTCAGGGCCCCGTTTAAAATCATTGTTTTTCCGGGTCACTTGATATAACAGGGTCACAATCAGACTGTAATCTGGGATATGCATCCTCCAAAAACCCACAACACCCAAGAAAGCTTGTGTTTCCTTTTTAGTAGTCAGTGGAGACATGGCTGCTATCTTGTTGATCACATCTGTTGGAATCTGTCAGCGTCCATCTTGGCATTTTATTCCTAAAAACTGGATCGCCTGTGTGCGTCCCTTCACCTTATTCACTTCATGGCAAAACCAGCTTTCAGAAGGATTTGAACTATTTTATACCCTTTCTCAAAAGCTTCTTCTGCTGTGTTGCCCCATATAATGATGTTGTCAATGTATTGCAGATGCTCTGGAGCTTTTCCCTGTTCCAGAGTAGTCTGGATCAGTCCGGGGGAGATGGTGGGGCTGTGTTTCCACCCCTGGAGCAACTGATTCCAGGTGTGCTGGATGCCCTTCCAAGAGAAAGCATACTGTGTCTTGCACTCTGCTGCCAAAGGGATTGAGAAGAATGCATTAGCAATATCAATTGTTACACACCACTTGGCTATCTTTGATTCCAGTTCGTATTGAAGTGCTAGAATGTCCTGCACAGCAGCGCTCGGCGGTGGTGTAACTTCATTCAGGCCACGATAGTCCACTGTCAGCCTCCACTCTGTATTAGATTTTCGCACTGGCCATATGGGACTATTAAAGGGTGAGTGGACCTTGGTGATCACTGCTTGAGTCTCTAGTTCATGAATCAGGTTGTGGATGGGAATCAGATTCTTGGTAAGTGCGATATTGCCGCCGAGGTACCGTTGTGGTAACAATCGGCACCTGCTGTTCTTCAACCCTCAACACCCCAACAACAAGAAAGGTCTTCCGAGAGAAGACCAGGCAAAGTAGAGAGCTGATTAATTTCCTCTGCCTCCAAGGCAGCTATGCCAAAAGCCCACTTTTGTGTCTTTGAAATACCTTCTCCTGAGACAGTCTATATCAAGTATGCACGGAGCCTCTGGGCCAGTCACAATCGAATGCTTTTACCAGTCATTCCCAGTTATGCTCACTTCAGCTTACAACACAGTCAACTGTTGGGATCCTCTTGTCACTCCAGAAATACAAATTGGTTCTACCCCAAATTGGTTTCACCCCAATTGGTTCTACAAAAAGTTTAGTATCTAAGACAAGAAAAAAAACACAAGCTGCTGGATATTTTAATCTTCAAAGTGTCCTTACTGTCTTCCTAGAATTTTGTCATAATTCCTACTATAAAAGCTATCTTTCAAGGTTTACTACATCAGCTATTTTCAAAACAGAGACTTCGCCTGAAGTTTGTCAGTTCTGAAAGAACTAATGGAATGCTATTTAAAAACAAAAAGCAAACAGTTTGTATGATGCATAACTATACTACCAAAATATTTGAAACAGGTAACAAAGTGCACTGATAATCGCTGGTTTGTCAAGAAAAGTTATGGGGAATTGACCTCCTGGATACTTAAACTGACTGATTTTTATTTTTTTTCTTTTCTGCTTTATCAGAGGTCCAAATCTTATGCAAGTGTATTTTTTTATGGAAATTTCTTTTCCCAATCATAAATCATATTTTAATGCCTCAAAATTTAAACAGTGTAGTCAATGGAGAAATATAAATATGGACTCAGCTCCACAGCAAGCCATACCTATATTAGCTTCCCTCTGGGTCTTTTGTAGTTTTACAGAGTTTACAGGAAGGGCGTTTGCACAATGAAGGGGGCAATTGCAGATACTGTATCTAGAGTAGTATTTGGGTTGCACTCTCTCTCACTCACTCATTGGCTCATCACCTGAAGCAAATAGTTTCCTGAGGAGATAATGGGAGAGATGGAGACATTATTATCCTATTCTAGGCTGCAAAGTGAGACAAGAACTCAAAGTGAAACAAGAATAGAAGGCATTGCTGCCTATGCTCCATCTCAGGATGTCTGCTGCTGCTGGAGAACCGCTTCATGCACAACTGTTGCTCACGAATGAAGCAAAACAATGTATGATTTCAGCCAAGCAGATAAGACATATCCTCAAATGCAAATAATTAATAAGTGCATTGACATAATAATTGATTTGTAGATGTCCAGAAGAAGATTAATAACAATATATTTCACAGTTTGTGTCTGCAAGCACTTAATTTAGAAGGACTTGATGGTAACATTTAGAGTTACGTGTTAGCGTGTAAATCGTTTATCAACATTAGTAAATATAGGACCAAGACTTCCTAAAAACATCATTTAATAAAAAGAAATTCCTGCAACTTATCATTTACATATTGTTTTCATAGGAAGTGGAAGCTAATTTAAGGTATACTGAAGGGAAGACAAGTTACTCAGCTACGTATTTCAATATAAGGAAATGATAATTCCAATACATTTTTAAGATAAACATTAGAATATTTGAAGATATTGCAGTAAAAAAAAAAAAAATCTGAAAAAGTTTCAGGCACATATCCAAAAAAGCTAACTAAAGAATAGAGTCACTCTAGATTTATTTTTTACAGAAAGTGATTTAAATGTAAAATCTGAATTGTTCTCTGGAGATACCTAAGTCTCTTCTGTGAGCACAGAGAAGTGTAAATGAACTAGGCTCTTAAATTAAGTACATCAACTTGTGCTCAATTAAGTCAGGATGAATGTAGATTAAGCGGCCTGGTTTATTTTTTTTTGCTTTTATTTTCACTGAATGGTCTGTCAGGGTTTCACAAAGGACATCTTCACTTTGATTCAGTGAGGAATGTCATGATCTTGATTCACTCTGTACTCTCCAGCTCAAACAGTTCTTGCATTACATTAGCTGTTCATTGCTGTACAAGGATTTTAGCAAAAAACTAGGAGAAAGTGAAACTGTAAAAGACTTTCAGCTGATGGCTCTTCACTTTTTAAGGACTGATTCAAAGCTGCAACATTACGTATTGTTCTCTACTGCATGTTATTTTATAGATTTCAACTGACTGCAAATTATTTTCTTTTTCTGTTCCTAGTGATCTTGCTAAATATGCTTGTGACAAGTGTCGTTCAAAATATTTATTTTTAGAACTAAATGGTCATTAAGAAGTTTGATTCAATAATAACTTCTGTAATATTCTACACTCCCAAAATTCTTTGACTAGGGGGAACAGACAGCATTTAGTTTCATATATGAAACTGCTTAACATTTACCTGGAGTAAACTCATTCACAGAATTTACTATCTAAATCCTTCTGCTTATAACAAGAATTCACTGAGACCATAGGATTTTCCTTTTGTGTAACACCGAGACTAGTAATGAGCAATGCAAATAAATAAATATATAGATAGATAAGTAAATAAATAAATTCAGTCAGAATTTCCTACTTCTTAGGCAGCAATTTGTCTGGTAATATATTTGACAGATTGACTACCTTTTGACAATAAAGGTCTGTGATGGATTGACCTTGTCCACCTGCCAAAAACCAACCCACCTGCTCTCTAACTCCCCGTCCTCAATAGGACAAAGGTGAAAAAAGACAATAAAAACACTTACAGGACAAGATAGACAGGGAGATGATTTACCAATTACCATCACATGTAAAAAAGACTTGACTTGGGGAAAATTAATTGAATTTATTGCCAACTAAAATACAGTAGAATGGTGAGAAACAAAGACACGCCCTCATCCCTAAAGCATCTTTTCTCCCACCCCATCCCTTCTTTTCCCAGGCTGAACTTCATACTTTCATTCCTGACCCCTCTACGTCCCCCAACCAAGAGGGGACAGGGAAGGGGAGCTGCGGGCACTCCATAGTATCTCCTCTTTCCTGCCCCTTCGTCTTCACACTTTCTCCCTGCTCCAGCATGGGTCCTCTACACAGGCTACAGTCCTTCAGGATAAACCTGCTCTGGCATGGCCTTACCACAGACTGCAGTTCCTTCAGGGGATAACCACCTGCTCTGGGGTGTGACCCTCAATTAAGTGTAGTGTGGATATCTGCTACATCGTGGTCTCTCCATGGGCAGCAAGGAAATATCTGGTTTGTGGTCTGCTGCAGGGGAATCTCTGCTTTGCCACCTGCAGCACTACCTCCTCCTTTTTCTCTGACCTTGGTCTGCAGAACTTCCACATCATCTTCAGTATCTTTTGGATAACCTCTTAACTAAATATCTGTTCAGTTTTTGCAAATAACTTGCTAGGAACACTCTTCCCTCCTCTCCCTCCCCAACAACCAAAAAACCACACTGAATAGATTTTCTGTGAATGGCAGTGTATCCTCAGTCTTGCCATTTATCTGAATAATCATGCTGAATCTTTACTAAGTGAAGTAAAAACTGGTGTCTTGAGAATCAGCTTTACCTAAATGTAAAAATCCTAAAATCCAAAAAGGTACTTAAATACCACCCTGCAGTTGGGAGTCTTGTGTATATAGAGGACTTAAAGTCATAGCATACCATTTTTCTTGTTTATTTTCCTTTTTTAAAGATGTTCCTAAATGTTTCTTATTATTGAAAAAGATTCACTTGGACTTTGAAGTAAAGCGCTTAACTTGATTTATGACTTTCTAAAATGTTCTGCATGATCACTGAACCCAGTTTTTAACTTTTTGGGTATCAAAGAACCATGAATTATAAAGCATCACTGCTGTTTAACAGGGGTCAAGTTGAGAGTGACTGTGTTCTAAAGTAACTTATGCTTCAAACTGTAGTGATACTTGTCCAAGAACTAGGTGCCTAGCTTATATAGGAAAATATAATCAGTAAGGGTTCAATACAACCTAGATACATGTCACAGATGTTCTTTCCCATCAGAAATATCAGGAGGAATAATGATCTAACCACTATCTCATCCTAGGGCAAGGAAACCTCCCATCCCAAACTCTCTTTGTTACCTTAATGCTAAGTTAAGACTCCTTCAAAGTGTCTTGCTTTTTCAACATTGCAGGTAATATTTGTACTTTGTTTGCTTGTTATGTCCAAGTTTGATATTGAATTATTGGAATCCAGTTTGCTCAGACTGCTAGTATCCTGTGAGGTGTGCACTACACTTTTAGAAAAGCAGGAGTTTAAATGAGGGTACCTCACTGTTTTTGGTTCATTTATGCTAATTTTTCTTAAAACATACCACAGTACATCCCAGATTTCACTACTCATCCAGCCATACACCTGATTTTCTGCCATGGTCAGGGCTTACTCTGATAAAGCACTGGGATATTGCCACCAGTCCAGGGCAAGAAGCACAGCAGACATTAGCAGCATGGCTCTTCAGTGAAAACACCATACTTACTATGAAGTTAAGGCATATCAAGACAGTGTGCTTATGTTTGTGTGTGTATGTATGTACTTTTTTATCTACAGACTACTTTTGAACAAACCCCACTTTATTTAAAAAATCTTTTTAAATTAGTGTCAGTACTCTCAGGCATTGTAATTGTATCATTGTCAAATTATTAATAAAGTTAAATAGGTAAATAAATGTCTGGAGACTGAAATCTAATTCATCATAATAGACAAATGCAGAATTCCTTCTGTACGAATTTTCAGCTTGTTTTACAGTCAGCAGTGAAACTCAACTCGTCTTTTTAACTTGTGAAAACTTTAAGATAGTTTCATAGCTCATTATGCTTTGTGCTAATATATGGAATATGAAATATGTTTCTTATTAGGTTTCATGGCTTTCTGTTTTCATATTCTTAACAAGGATTACAGTTATTACTGTGAGCAGACTGAATAGATGTCATATGTGTATCCCTATTAAGTGTTCAAAAAAAGAGGATTAACCTCAAGAACAGCTTTGTTATTTAGGTGTTGTTTTTTTTTTATTCAAAACCAGTTCCCTGGGGCATTTTAATGAGACCAAAATGTGCAGGGAGCCACATACACAAGCTGAAGCACAAGTATTTTTAAATTAAATTCCATTACTGTTAGGGAGTTTTACTTGATTTAGGATTTTTTCTATCACCCAAAAGAGAAGTCAGAAAACACACTATTTATAAATCCATATCTATAGAAAAACTTCATCAGATGACCTGGAATGACTACTAGTTAAATAACTGAAACAAAAAATAAGTCTTGAAGAAAACATCTTTGCAAAACAATAAAAAATAAAAATAAGTTAAATGTTTCTGATCAATATAAATCTTGCTTCCATTGTGTTTCTATATTCATCAGGTAAATGATTTTTAACTGAACTATATTCCCAATAAGCCAAGACCACTTTCTAGCAACTACATTGTTGTCACTAACCAGCAATAAATGTTTCAAGCTAGGAGATCAATATGAAGAAGTTTCATACTGTGCGCATCCGCAAGTGATTTAACAATGGAAAATTGAACGGTGAAGAAGATTAAAAACTGTCAGAACTGCTAGGCTTAGATGGTTGTGATCAGTAGCATGAAGTCCAGCTGACGCCAATCACTAGTGATGTGTCCCAACATCTATGTCCAGCACTGCTTAACATCTTCATTAATGACTTGAATGATGAGACAAAGTACACCCATCAGCAGGTTTGCAGGCACTAGAAGACTCAGTGTACATGCTCCAGATGGGTGTGTTGCCATTTAGAGGGACCTGGACAGGCTGGAGAAATGGGACAACAGGAATATCATGAAGTTCAACAACAGGAGATGCTAAGTTCTGCCCTTTGAGAATAATAATATACGTGTAGTTTATTACTCACTCAAAGCCAGTCACAGAATTTCTGATATACAAAACCAGCTAGTTTATTTAATTAATGAACCAACCTGATGAAATCATCTAATGAAACTACACCGCTGGAAAGTGTGAGAAAATAAGATGGCAGTCTTAGAATCACAGAATCATAGCATGATTTGAGTTGAAAGGGGCCTTTAAAGATCACCTAGTCCAAACCCCCTGCAGTAACATCTTCCAGTAGATCAGGTTATTCAAAGCCCCATCCAACCTGACCTTGAACACTTCCAGGGATGGAGCATCCACAACTTCTCTGAGCAACCAGTTCCAGTGTCTCATCATCCTCATCATAAAAAATGTCTTCCTTATGTCCAATATAAGTCTACCCTTTATCAGCTTAAAACTTCTGCCCCTTGTCCTGTCTCTACAGACCCTGATAAAAAGTCTTTCCCCATCTTTCTTTTAAGCCCCCTTTAACTATTGAAAGGCTTCAAGGTCTTCCCAGAGCCTTCTCCAGGCTGAACGATTTAAATGTACTGTACATACTGTACATATATACTGTTCCGGTAATCACAGAACCTTTTTTAGGAGGAAATAATCAGCTTGAATTGAGTAAACAAACATGAATTCTAATAAAAAGTAATTAAACAACATTTCAAAAGCAGCAAAAATGCTAGCTGCTGTCCATTGGGAAAAGCACTAAGCAAAGCATAAATAAAAGATTTAGTTGAATGCTCTTTTCAGTCTGATTTTCTATAAACTGAAAATAAAATAACATTTTAACAGAATGTGATACACATAGCTTAACAAAATTTCTGTGCTTTTAATTAAAACACAGGCAAACTTCATATCTATTTTAGCATTCTTTTTCAATAATAGTTCAAAAGGAACTGGATCTGGCCTGAGGACATTACGAATGAAATACTAGAAATTATGAGGCATTTTAGCATCTGTGGGCACTGGAAAAAAATAATTATGAGAATATGATCATGAAGATTTCAAAAGCTTGCTCTATAATATTGGAAGCTTGCTTTGCAATATCAGAAAAAAATGGTTGTCCTGCAACATGTGTAGGTGAATAACATACCCATGGGTAGATTGTCAAGTATTACTAATCATATACTTAAGTCAGTGAAGCTGTATTCAGTTATATCAATTGAACTCCACAATTTCCATTTACAGACTACAATCAGACTTTGGCCATGTTAATTTTGAATTTTAAGCACACTCTATTTTCAAAACTTATCCCCTATTTTCAGTTTCAGTTTACTTGTTTTCATGTCAAACCATCAGACCTTTCTTCACCACATGTTTAAAATCCTTGTAGTTTTAGATTTAGTATATGTTCTCAAGGGTACCCTGTAGATATAGCAAAATCGTTGCAATTAATTATGTTTTCTCAGTTTCTGTAATAGAAAACAAAAGAGAAAAATAAAACTTGAAAGAGAGAAAGAAAATATTAATTTACTTTAAGGAGCTATGTTGAGTGCAAAGTTTCATAATTTAAATCAAGATGTAAAAATCTGAATTATTGTAAAGACTGTAGATTGGGTTTGGTTGTGTTTTGTTCTGCTGTTACTCTCACCTTTATTGATTTCAGAACGTCTTAATACGAGACATACCACCAATGTACTTGTGAATTTGAAAGTTGCCCTTTCTAATCACGGGATGAATTTCAAACCATTCAGTGGAGAATAATGGGCCATTACTTCCTCATAAATTTGCTAATTACAAAAGGACTGAGATCTATAGCTACCATACATGATGTACTGTCAAAACGATGGGTTTGACTTTGATATCACCTCATAGAAGGCAAAAACTTTGTGTCCATATTTTTAAATTATTACCCAAGTGGCATATTTCTTTTGGTAAAAACTTAGCAGTTTCTAGCCTTGGGGAAGACAATGAGCTATTCAGAGCTTAGTTTTTGTATTTTACTTCAATCAGCACAAATGCACAGCATGAACAGACACATCTGAAGCAATATGAGCTCATTACCTCGTATTATTCACATCAAGCATTTTTTACATTCATATTTCTCTGTTACTGTATTTAATTATCACCTGAAATCTATATACATGAAATCTATAAACATATTAAAAGTATCAACTTCAATGTTTGGTTTTAATATGAAAACACTTTTGATCCTTCCCTATACTTTTTTTTCCCAGGAAAGCCTTATGCTGCTTAATATGAAACAGTAAGTTCCTTATACATGTTTCAAAATAGATGTAGTTGAAGGACCAGCATCAACTTCTTGTTAAAAGCCACATATTTTCATATAATTACTATAAACTCCTAATTTAGTTCTACAGAATCCAGTTATTTTCACAATTCTATCAATCAGGAATGTAGAACAAAATTATTTTTAAAAATACAAGTCAGTATGTGTGCTAAGGAGAACAGATAAAAGGAAATGGGAATATGGAATATGATATTGCTCAGGCTTTATGACTCATGTTTGATTTTGCACACTGCAATATGTTGTATGTTCTAGAACCAGAAAGCTGGTCTGTGCTTTCCTCTCACTAAGGAAGGGATGAGGGTTATCACCTGGTACCTTGGTAAGTCCATCCTCAAGTGACACCCTGGGCACCCTCCTGTCTCTGTTCTTTGGCATTCAATTTTGCCAACAGTATACTTCATTCTGACCTGTGGAAACATGGTACTAGAGTCATACTTCCCAATGAATCTTAAATTTTCTGTCTGTTTTCAAGTATCATCGACTCCCGAGTGGCAGTATGTTAGGGATGATCTTAGCTAATCTCAGTGCTTCACATCTAGCCTTTTTAAAACAGCTATAACAGAATGAAAGAAAACATTTGAGAGAAAAGACATCTCCACACATCGTCATCCTGTTGGAAGAATGAATACACAAATTGTATACAGGGTCTGTATACAGGCAGCTTGTGAACTAAGGAGAATACCTCTTTCCACATAGTCATCGAGTAGAAATATATATTTAGCTACTCTCCCCTATCACTCACTGTAGCACGCACATTAACAACCAGCCCCTGATCTTGTTTACAAACAGGTAACACATATACTAGCAATTTATTTGCCAGTTATCACAACTTCAAGTTCTAAAAATCATTTGAATTGAAACATTATTGAACTGAATGCCAAAATTTCATGGGTTTATTAAAATAACTATAGTTCCAAATGGATGTATTTTGCTGTTTAACACACTAGAGGACTGTGATAATTATCTCAATTTTACCGTACTTAATAGTTACGTGATGCTGCATGATAATACCTGCAGTGTGTGTCTTGACATTGAAGATATAAGGTATATAATGAATTTGATTTATTTCATAATCCCTTTCTCAAGAATAAAATATTTTCAACTGCTTTATCATACTTGAACATTTATACTGCGTGATACTTATAATTTGCACTGTATGTGAGATGTATGTATACTTACTTATATACAGATATAAAATAAATTGAAATGTAAAAATATTTTGATTATGTATTTCATTAAAATTCATTAATGTGATTCAATAATCAAATGGATGCTTTAAGTTTTCTTAATTTGTTTGTTGATCCAGAAGTTTCAGATTCTGAAACTTCTTGGTTATAAGCTTTTGACTTGAAGCATTTATAAGATTAATACTTCCACATTTTAGCTCTAGTTATTCAAACATAGTGCTGCTCCACAATAAAATGAGTATCAGGTTGAAATAGCTTGGAGTTTCAGCTTAAACAGCCATCTGAAACTCAAATTTCAATTACAGAAGTTCAGCATCATAGAGTGTTTAAAAGAGGTGTAATTAATTGAAATAACATTAGTTCAGTATTCTGTTTTAGTTTATCCATAAAATGGAAAATCTGATTGCTCCTTAATTCTTGTTAGTATATGCTATATTATCAGAAATCCCCCCAGAATATCCTCACAAAGCAGAAAATACAAAAAAAAAAAAAAAAAAGCCTGTCGCATTTCTTTCCATAAAACATGAAATGCATCTGCATGATATGCCAGTTCTTCAGAAGAAATAATAGGAAGAAGTCCTGTGGTGTATTTCTGCTACACTTCATTTCAGTCAGAAGTGGAAGCAAACAAACATTGGAGAAGCCAGCAACCCATAGAGGAACCAGCTGAACTGGAAAGACTTGGCTCTTCACCATTATGCATATACAAAATGCAGTTGGTTATGGGTGCTGTATAGCAGGGGGAACTGAGCAGGTGATTCTGAGAGATTTACTTTGCTTCTGGATTCTAAAGGCTTAAAATATCTAGCTTCTAATTTCAAAAGACTGAATTAATTTTTATACTATGAACACAACTTCAAATCAAAACCTTCATCCTTTCATAATTTATGTGTATGTACATGAAACAGAAAGTACAAATCTGATAAGGTGAAAATTTGGTAATATCGTGGTCCTCACAAAAGAGACAGAATAGCAATAAACAAAATGTAACATAATAAGTGTCTCTGATGGTTTACTTACTGTCCTAGTTTGAGGTAAAACAGGACCAATTTTGTTCAGTAATTACTTTCTAGCTAGGCCTCTTCTAACTACTGAATTTACCAGCATGTTGTGCAGAAAACTTTGCTCTCAGAGCAATAAGACCCATGTTTATAGTTAATGCCAAGGCATGGTATGCAGAGAGGCCCCTGCTTATACTTATTGCTATAACAACAAAGGCCAACCAACTTTATTATTTGCCCCGTTGGAGGGCTGGAAGCAAAAAATCATAGAGGGGTCCCACCTGTGGGGAGGAGTGGACAGGACAGGTGACCCAAAACTGACCAACAGGGTATTGCATACCATCTGCATCATGCTCAGTATAAAAGCTGAGGTATCAAAGGGTCAACCCTCTTTGTTCAGTGGCTGGTGTCCGAGGAGGATTCTATCTGCCTTTGATCCTAATCCTGCATCCAGATCTGTAATCCAGTTCCCATCTGTTGCAGAGTCCAGTCTGGGACTTTCCTAGTGCCAGCTGGTGACATGATTGTCATCCTGAGAGCTTGATATGGTTTTGTGTATATTTCTTTTTTTTTTTTTTTAATTATTTAATTATTAATATTTCATTAAAGTAGTTTNTATAATTAACTCACATAGTGAAGGATTCTGGCTACCCTGGTACTGAATTTAATTATGAAAATTCTTTGTTGTAAAAGTGTTGTTTAAATTTTACAAAATTCTATCCATCAGAACCAACTTAAGGAAACTACACCAGAATAGGGAGTAAATCAGATAAATGTACAAGTGATATTCATAAGGGAAGATAAAATTGTCTAAAGTTCCAATAAAAGCACTGAAGTGTAGCACCTTTTCAGAGTTATACTGGAAAAATGACATATGAATCATTTATATTATAAATGCGTCCTGCAGAAAGGCTCTGCTGCCTCCATTCCAAAAATCAGTGAGGTCATGTTGGGTTTTTACAGTCCTGCACATGCAATCATGAATGAAACATTCAATTTTATGCTAATAAGATCTGTAAAAATGTTCATCCAATAATATATACCTTGCTTGTACTTCCTACACAAAGCTTGAGTGACATTCAGCTTCTAGTTTTTTAATTTTGCAAATATTTCTTAAAAGTGGTTTATTTATAGGAGATTTCTAAGTAGGAGAAAGATAATCACATTAAGTTGCATTATTTGAAACAAGTTATGCTGAAATATTTTAAAATTATACTACACAAATATGATATACACAACACAGACTATATTATAGTCACATTCATTGCAAAGTTTTCTTCTTGCTGAGTGAGCCATTGATCTGTTTGATTGGCTTGCACTGTTCTAAACAATCATTCTGGTTTTTTAGATATACAAATAACTCAACTTCAAGGCATGGGTTAGTTTTCAGAACCAGCTGTGTTGCTCAGTGGAATAGAAAGGGATTTTCCTTTAGAGAAGAGCCAATTGAGAAACAAATTTTCATAAAAGATTCAGTAAAAATAATAAAACTTCAAAATATTGTCACCTATGTTCTAATTTTTTTCTTGCCTGGCTGTGCATGGAAGCTATTTGGAAGTATAAAACTCGGACTCCAGTTTTCTCTCTATAAAGGTGCAACAGTCCTGTGGGATGTATTATATTTAAACACAGTCCTGTGGGATGTATTATATTTAAACACAGTCCTGGGTTACAGTTCGTATTCAGACTGAGACATGTACTTTCAGGTGTCTTTACAGTAGGTGGTCACATACAAGATCAAGATCTAAGAACCTGTAATAATAAATTAACTTATAGAACTTAATTAACTTTCTACATTTAAGTGTCTAGTACTGTTTGAGATAACCTAGGTACCTAAGACAGACATGTGAGACTGGTAAACAAGAACCTACAGGAGATATTTTATCTTGTGTGGGAACAACTGGAGACCAGGCAAGATATGCTAAGGCATCAAGATGAAATTACCTACCTTTTTCTTAGATTACAAAATTGAGCATAAACCCACAGTCAGGGACCCCAGGGAGTTATGCACCTGACCAAAGATTCAATTGTCCACATAAAGGCTTCTAGAGGCTTTGGGAACACTGTGCAGAGATGACAGATATGACAGATGGACTTCAGGGGACACCCAAGTCCTAACGCAGTGACAGTGGCAGGCCAGGCTGGAACACCCAGGAGGGTCTCAAGGAGCCCTATTATGAACATGGTGGCAGCTGTAGCTCTATGCTGAACGTTGCTGGCTAGTCAGGCTTTCCTTTAAGACCTTGTCTGTGTAGTCAAGAAATTATTAGAGTCGTGGTTCTGTTCTTTTTGTTTGTTTGTGGTTTTTGTTTGTTTATAAAACTTCTATTTCTTCTTTTTGGAGGGAAAACATGTTTTAAGGTAAGTCTGGTCACTCTGACTTCCTATTCAGGCATTGCAGGGAGACAGACAGCCTATAGAAATTATAGTGTGAACTGTATTCACAGATTTGAACTTTAGCTAGCTACCAAGAGGCACAAGGGTGACTCTTCTTCGGTATTTTGAAGAATTTTCTGAATTTTTGTGCTTACTTTCCCTTTTTGTCTTCTGCAAAGATTTTATGGAATTTATGGAACCGCATGATTAGGGAGAAATCAAGATAAAATTTACAAAACCAGAGGTATATTTTTAGAAAAGGAAATGGTGAGCTGTAACAGGTCATCACTGATAATTAAATGAAGTCCAAATAAAGAATTATATCCTTCTGCTATGAAATTTTGGAAGGGTATATATAGTCTGGTTAGTATATATAATCTGAGAGCAGAATAGATTTAGGGTCATTTTCTTTGTTATTTTGGTTTGGTTTTTATTGTGACCTTTTTAGGTCCATTACTGAATGTAAAACAACAACTTCTGCACTTAGACAGGACTATCTGTAGCAATGGATAAAAATGAAGAGAACTAAACAAATAGACTCTCATTCCCTGATCTCAAATGCAAAAAGAAAACTTTATTTTCTTCAAGTACCATCTAGCTGTTCTAACAAGTAAAACGTATTTTGGAAGGATAAAGGGTTCCCTTTGTTCTTCAACATTTTCGCTGTTTCCTTGTTTATACTTTAGTGAATACTACTTTCAGAAGGACTATTTTGTCTTATTCACATCTTAAAGGTATTCTTCACTGTAATTCATTGACTTCATGACAATTATTGTTAATTTATTTTGAGAGGAACATACAGACTATTAATTGTCACTTTGGGTATGCTACTCTATCAAACTAACAAAGCAAAACAAAAATTCTCTCTAAGAATTATTGCAAAGAGAACTGAAGTGTACTTTTTCAAATCTTGAATTTTTAACAAATGAGTGAAGCTTCTCTTAAAGAGTATTGGACAATTACTAACTCACTTGAAATTACTTACTCTGACTGTTGTCAGCAGAAGTCCAATAGTTATGCTTTCTTTGTAATAAGAAAGTCTCTAATATGAAAATGCTGGCAATTTAAAGGGCCTCTGGGATATACTGTACTTTTAAATTTTATCTTATTTTGAGTAACTGAACTATTTAAAATGAAACTAAAATTTGCACAGACAATGTCATGATCTATAAATAAAATCTAGTAAAATAGGTACTTGCCAACTATTCAAGGTGCCTTTCCACACAGCGAAAAAGTCCTAGTAATTTATTGAACTTTTGGGCACAACTTTCTCCTTGTGATTGGAGATTATTTGGGAAAAGAGGAGCAACAGAGTGGATGACAGTTTTCCTGCTTTTGTTTCAAGTCTTTTTTGTTGTGCAGTACACTATAGCAGCATTGCATAATTCGTACTATATATCACAACTGTACCTTCAAAGTTTTAATGAAAGTGGCAAGAGCACAAGAATGTAAAGACGGGAACAAATATTTTTCTTTCTTTAGTTTGATACAGGCAATTATGCTTCAAATTCTTTGCAAAAAATAAGGGACAAGTCCATTGACGTCAGGAGAGCTAAAAGAATGAGAGAAGAGCCCCTGACACCAGATATAAGTATTGCTTTAGGTATAGTCCAGCAATAAAACTATAAAATCAATACAAACTTAACAAATTATGAATTAATCACTTGTTGTTCTCAGGTTAATTGTCCTCAGCATATTAAGGCAAACATATAGAAAGCTGATAGCAATTTTAGCAAAGGAAATTATAGAAAGTGAAATACTATCTTTCTTAAGAGTTCCATCATATGAATGTTTTCACATTTTCACATAATCAGTTCTGTATGTGTCGGGATTTCTGCTTATACCTGACAGTGAAAAAGTAGACTGAAACAACCGTCTTAAAAACAGCAATAAGGAGTATCAATGTTTCAAATACCTGCGTGCTTCTCTATCTTCAGCCTCACAATTTCCCAGGTCCCTTGAATGTTGTACTTGTAGACTGAACTGCGTAGGATTTGACTATACTCTCTACAGGTTGTTCACCTCCAATTTGCAGCTTAAGTCTCAGCTCATTGTAACCACATGCAGTCAAAAAAAAGTTAACTTTACACTTATCATTGTTTTTCTTATAATTCAGATTGTTCCTGTATGTTTCCTTCCGATGAGCTGACCCTTCAGAAACAATCAGCTACACTCTCATTTTTGCAGCCCTAGTTGGTTATATAAATTATGCTTATTTTATGAAAGCTTCCACTGTATTCCTATATCTTTTTTCTTACTCAGAGAAGTACTCATTCTGAGATCTACTTTTATACAGAACAAGTCACCCTAATACCTGAATGTATTTATTTTCTAAATTCTCTCGACTCCATAGCAAAAATTGATAAGACATTTTTTACTGATTTTGAAAAACCATGATTGTACCACAAAAGGAAGACACTAACTTCTTTTACTCATTCCAGCACATAGAATTTCAGCACCGTCTGAGAGATTTTTGATTTATATGTAAAATCTTTGCGAAGATTTACAAACTATTTTAAAAGCTTGATATAATTTCATCCTAAAATTACACACAATTATCCATGTTACCCTATGATATTCTCTGGAATATGATTTTCTGAGTGTGGAGGGAAATGTTGAGGGTACTGCATGTTCAGAGAACAGCAGCAAGCCAAACTGGAAGGATTTGCTAATTTAAGCTGCAGACACTTTTTACAATTAAATTTTCACTCATTTCTGTTTAGGACATGTAAGTGGTAGATAAAAAAAGGTGCACTCTTGAAGAATTATTCTGTCTCTAAGGTAATTTAATACTAAAAGTATTGTGTTGAAAACATTCATTCATATCATTCATATCAGTAACAATATCACAAATAAGGAGATTAACTTCAAATTGCATGTGTTGGTAGAAATCATTAGCTTACCTTAAAAGAAAAAAATTAATGTATTCTCAATTATCTTGAAAGTATAGGTATACTAAGTAGGTGAACTTGGAAATTAATTACTGCAACAGTAGTTATTTTCAAATTATAGGAGCTATCAAATATTTAACATATTTGCATACAGAGAATTCTGTTATATACCATAAAAAATAGCATTAATTTACAGTATTAATGTTTAGGTATATATGTCTACCTTCACTAATAAGAGCTTTCTATAACACACTATTTACTAAAAAAAAACTCCCAAAAACCAAAAAATACCCCAAAAAAATTGAATTCTGGAAAGCTTACAGGATCAGAGGTTTTAATTTTAATAACAACACTGTAACAAAGGCATTTTCTCTTGACAGAGATAAAATTAATACCAAGGTGCTAAGGTGCTTACATTGTCCATAATAAAAATGTTTCCAGTCATCAACCTTCTAATCTTCCATATATCTAAATGACAGTTTTTCATCCCCGTCACATCTGAACTGTTTTTTAAACTGAAAGTAAATAAAAATTATCCTTAAAAAAAAATGCAATAAGAAAAGCCATACAAAGGATTTTTTACTTGTTGGAGTTGGTAATACTTAAGCTTTCAAAGACTTCTTTTAAATTGTACCCTGTGATAGCTAAACAATACTATAGTTCTTCCATGTTGAGGGACTCCAGGAAGTTGCTTCACAGAAGTAAAAGGAAAATTTGGGAAATGGAAAAGACTTCTTTCTGCATTATACTTACTAGGCAAGAGCAATGTAGCTGGGAGAATAAGCAACATTGTGTAGCAAAAGGATGTGTCATTCTTTATATGAAATATTTTCAAGATTGTCCTGTCACGCAGCAAGACGGCACTTCCTGAGTCTCCCTTCAGGATGGTCTCATATGTTTTTTACTCTCAGTTATGTCTTTTCACAGCTTAACCCACGTAACCCTACTGAAAGCATGGGGATTTTTGCTTGTTTTTTTACAATGATTTCTCTACTTCAGTAAAGGACATCTATAGTCCGTGTTAACTTATCCAAGAAAAGAGAAGGAAATCAAAGGAGACAGGAGCAAAAAAGAACTAGAGACTTTGTCCAGGTCATTCTTGATAAAGTAAAAACATACTGAAGACAGTGAGAAATCCAGTTTACACTGCTATCGTAATTTATTCCTGAGAAAGTAAATGCAATCACTGAAACCAAGAAAGATTACCAAAGAGAAAGTATATGAAAGTGATACTTCTTTTTGCTAATATGTTAAGGTCAAACAGCAGAAATTCTACCAGTTTTATATATAACCCATCACATATGCCTTTGTTTGTGCTTTGTTGATTTTAAACACACTCAGGACAAATGGTGGTTGATATCAAATGCTTCTGACAGCTGCACAAGGATATAAGTATTCCCTAGCCCAGTTCCTTCAATAATCCAGACTCCCTTCACTGATGTCTGATCTACAGTATTGAAAGAAGCAGCTGAAAGCTTTTGATGTCACTGAGAGACCTTAAGAGGAATATGCACCTTGCTTTGATTTCACTTTCTGACAAACTTACGTATCAGCTTTCCAATTCCTTCTTCTCTTGTCTGCAATACAAATCCTATTTCATCTTACTTCTGGTGACAACGTTGCTTACATTGCCCAATTTTGTCATGTGCTATGTGTCCACTTAGGGTTAATCCTGACAATTTTGCACACACAAAACCTAATCCAGCTTCACAGTCAGACCTAGTCATTTTCTAGAGAATCATGTTTTCTTTGAAAATGAGTATAGTTTTTCCTCTGACATTCCCTCCACAGTTAGCCCTGTTAACTGCCTTTTCCATGCTCTGTAAATCAAATCAATCTTTGATCCTTTCTTAGTAATTAAACTATGTCCACTATAGCTCTTAGTTATTGAAGTAATATGGCTCATGCACATCAAAGTCCACTCCGAATACACATTTTGTTCTTCACTAAATTTTGCTCGGATCCATGACAAGGTACTTTATACCTTGATCACTGGAAATGGGTGGAGAGAGACAATTAAATAATCCCTTTATATATGTATTCAGCTGAAATGGGCTAATTGATGTGTCTATATGCTTGTGTTAGACAGAGTCCAATACAAGAGCATCTACTCTGGACACCGCAGAACAACATTTAGTCTTTGTCACTGAAAGGTTAAAATGTGTTCCATGTGTTCCAAAACCAAAGTTCAGCTTTGACAGCCTCTGATCTAATTCAATTAAAATTCAAGTTATCATATGTTCTTTTCTTCTTTATTTTAATTTTTTTTTCCTGAAAATATATTGGAGAAGTAAGTCTCCTGATTGCCTTCCCTGGGCAATTAATGTTTATCTTTTTCTTTTAAATGGGATTTTTTATACAGAGTTTGATTTGTGAGGCTGTGTGACTTCAATATCACAATTTCTTATATGCTGTACAGTAACTTTATATTCTGCTTTACAGATATACAGCTGCAGAATGGAAACACTTTTATATTGAATGATGGGAGATTAAAAAAATGTTACATGCAATTATATACTAAAAGAGGTATTTTAACAGCTGTTCAGGTTGTCAGTATTGGAGTTAAGTTGTTAGCTGTTCAATAAATTTCTCTGGTTTGCTGTCTGACACACAGGTTCACTTTTGAAGATGCATACATAATGAAGGAGAAGCATAGGACTAGAAAAAAAAACTCTTCCCCAAAGTAATTAAGGTCATTTCACACTTACATATTTTTAGCTTGGTTTCCTGAGGAAATAGGACATTCTGGTACACTATGTTATACTGTGTGCCTGTCAGTGACTCATCTGATACCTTCAAGTCCACTGTCAAATTGTAACTAATATTCAAGACTTGAAAGATACAAAATTCCACCAAGTTTCAAGAAAAATTATCTTGAAAGTGGACAGCAGTCCTTTAGCTCCCTCAGTGACATAAAAGCTGTCATATGATCATGACAGTTATCTTTCTTTTAGAGTACCTAATAACTGATCAGCACAGTACTGGAAATCAGTCAGCCCAAGTACAATTTAGATACAGCTGCAGCACTGCCCCATACAATCCGGTAATTAGGGGACCATGAAGGGAAATGAGGACCGTAGTGAGTAATGTGGTATTTGAAAGAAACTGGAAGTATTACCCCATTTTGCTTTCTGTCTTTCTCTAAAGCTATGCACCAGAGAGTTTTCTAGGAAAATAGCATTCAAGTCTATAGGAAGACAGGATTTGTAGTTTGCCTCTTGGAAGAATTTATTGCTCCTTTTAAAATATTTTTCCAAAACTTAACTGCATTGTGTGAAGAAACTTTCCATTTGTGAATTTATTTGTGGCCCCTTTACACTTACATAAACATCTTCTTTTCATCTAAGCAGTTCTTTGAAGTGGGTTACTCAACAGTCTTTTGATTTTTATCTACATAACTTGTTGTTTCAAGTATTTATATGCTTCTGTTAATCTCTGCCATATAAAGTTTACCATCCCAATAACAATTCTTGCTTAAATACCTAGAAGATATCTGTGTAACTTCTAAATATATAAGGTGTAAAACTGCTGCTATTGAGAAACTTCACACAAAGGCTGGCTGAGACCAGTTTTCATGTAGAGTTCATCCCTCTACTCCTTTAATTACTTAAAGAAACCTTTCAGAGTCCTTGATTTTGACAGACTATTGAGCATTATATTTTAGCAAGGTTGAATGAAGAAAACATTGATGAATGGAAGAGCAGAGCACTTAAAAACCCCGTTAAAAATAGAAGTACACAGGAGATGCAAATTAAAAAAAATACTACTTCTCATTCTACAGATTACACTTTTTAAGAAAAAAATCCCACCACCCTCCTTCCCCCAAAAAATAAACCACTCCCAAACAAAAACCAGTAAAATGGAATCACAATTTCCCATAATACTTATTTATTAAATGTTTGATGCTCCTAAGAAATTTTGGCTACATGGTGTCAGGTACAAGCAATAAATAATGAAGCTATTACTCCCCAAAAAAGTAAAAATAAGGATACCTGCAGATTATTTAGGAAGCAAAAAAATCCAAGAGAGACCAGTGATCTTTGTAGTATCTACAAACCAATACTCTTTGTATTAAACACACAAACAATCACCCTTGCTCACTGCATACTGTGTATCCAGCAGGCTTTATCTGGGGAGGACGCTCTTGAGAGATGAGCAGTGGGATTGAGTCCTGTAGGGTGGCACATGGCATATGATCAGGAGTTTGTCAGAGACTGGAAAGAACTGGAGGACGTAGACTAGAGCAGGTCATGGCCAAGAAATAAAGATATGAGAGAGAAGGGTCTGGCCAGGCAGGACAGAGACTTTCCATAAAGGGGAACCAGGGGTTGCTGGGGGTGTATCATTTTCTGCTAGTCAGTGACAACTGCCACTATGGCTATCAATGAAGGGTGACCAAAAAGAGTAAGTTTGGCTTCTGTTAGGTATGGGAGCTTTTGTTTCCACTGCATTGCTTGGTTAGGGTTTTCTCTCTTTCAGCCTTACCAAGAGGCCCTGTCACCTTTCATTTGCTGTATGCTCTGCTTCTGGTGGCTACCTGGAAACATACCTTCTTCTTCCTCTCTTCCCCACTCTTTTCACAGGACTTTTCACTGGGAAACATGCCAAGACAGTTTGAGAAGCATGTCAAATACAATTAGAGAGGTGCCTTCTATATGCATACAGGATATAATGCAGCAACCAGTCACATTCAAGGTGTGCAGATAAGTTACTAAACAAGTAACCTGAGAATACTCTAAGATTTGGCTCTAAGATACCCAAGGACAAAACAGAGTAATTTAATATAACAACTTTACAGCAGACCCATACCTTTCTGGACTGACAGATGAAGGCAAGGTAGGGTACCGCAGTAAAACTTACACAGACTTAGATGCCTATCTGTGAGCAACTAAACTAATCCAATAATTCTTCAGGACTTAGTTACCCTAAGACTTTACATTTAATTCATACACTTCTTAAAGAACAAGTTAAACCAGAAGAAAATAATTGTATGTGATATAAGAAACTATAAAAATGAAAAAGTTATTCAATACATTAATTGAAAATGTCAGGACTGAAGTAAAGGAATTCATACAAGTTTAGTCCCTTGTGCGTAGTCATTATAATTCTTTATTTAATTGTATGATATTGTATAATTTTTCTAGAAATTTAAACCATTGCACAATACAGATTTTTTTCTAGTAATTAATTCTTCGTTATCTTACTTTCTTATTGCTAAGTGTGTAGTGAAAAGTGTACTTTAGTGCATCTGGTTCAAACAATGCACGTGAAGGCACAACTGGTGTTGTTTCTGGTGGATTTATACTCAATGACCACTTTACTCGCCTGCAATTTTCATCACATTCGTGTTGTCATCCATGACTCATTCACAGCTCAAACCATTAGACGTCCTTCACAGCCTTCTAACATTTAAGCTGAGAGAGACAGGACTGATAGAGAGTAGTTCTCTTGCACTAACAGGAGGAAGGACACACATAGATTTGCTCTGACAACAGAGGATTTGCAAGAATCACAGATCTCCATTTCTTTCCCCAAAATACAAGAAATATAAACTATATTAGCACAGACAGTTCTTTCAGTTTCCTCACATTTTAAATCCGCTTTGTCCCTTCTTTTTTATTGCTTTTTTTTTCCTACCCCAGTCTTCTCACATGTATGTTTTTGAACTAGTCCCCATAGCCTATTACAAATACTTACATTTTCATGGTGTGTATAACCCTTTGAAAACCTTCATTGACTTTTAACAGTCATTTGAGACATTTATGGCAGGATTCATTTGCTGATATACTTACACATGGATCCTTTGTGATGTAGTATATGCTGTACTCTATAACACCTGATCTCCAGCTACTGCTTCAGAAAAATGTAGATTTCCCAGAGCTGTGCTGTGTAGGAGGACAGGAGTGTGCAGGAGTACTCTACATGGATATACACAGCTGTTAAATCTGGCATCCACTTTGGAAAAAGTTGTTCAAATAAACTGCAAAAAACTTAAGCTCAATAGATGTCTAAGTTAGGTGTACTGGCTCCCACAGTGAAAGAAAAGGCACTGGAATATAAAAATTTGGTCAAGGTTAGCATCTTTCTCATTATTTTTAGCAGCCATCTCCAGATTGTCAATGACAACATGAAAAGTTAGAATATCTGTTCTGTTCCAAATGAGCAGAAGGCCACTTCTGGGATTATTTGGAATAAAATTATATTTTATTCCAAACAATGATTACTCAGGGCTTGATTATGCTCACCTATCCTACTTTGATCAGACGTGAAGGGGCAGATATCTGGCCTATAACTAGAAACATTTAATTATGCAAAGCCATACGGGAAAAAGTCAAACAACTTTATTACAGAACTGAACACTAGAAGAGAAAATTATGTAATGGCTTATTAAATAATGAGAGGTGCAATTTTCTGTATGGATGCTTTTGTTCTTTATAAGATGGAATGGGCAGATTTTAGATTACCTTATATTTAGTAGTATCAAAGCTATTGATGGAAAAATCTATGAAGGCCTAGGATGGCTAAAGAGAATTTTTGACATTTTCTTTAATTTTTATTGCAGCTGTTCACAAAATTATAAACATTTTCGCATGAAAACAACTTTTTATCCTTAAGATATATACATACATGTGCATATGTGTATATATATACATGCACGTATGCTTTACCTACCTGCTCTCTATACCATGCAGCTGGTGAGTGCTTATTTTATTTTTTTTAGTGTTCTGTTTATAGCTTAGCAAACAACAACATTTTTCTCTGAACCTAAAGTTCCTCTTCAATGTACTCAGAAGAATGAAGGTTGAGAGTTTTGGCTAAGTATATGTTACAAGCTGAAAAGCTTTTTCCATTAATGGCCTAGGTGACTAATGTGTAATATATGTCACTACATAGGGAAACGAGCCTTGGAGCAGAGATCAAAATTCAGAAATGAACCCTGCTGAACAGGTGCTGTGATCATGAGAGCTGAGAGACTGTACATTTGTTTCTTCCAACTGAGATAACACCCACAACAGGAGGGCAATGCCCTCCCATAAAAAGTAGTCTACTGTGAGAGGTTAGTGTCTATTTTAACACAGCAGGAGTTATGGTTGACCCTTGCAGTCAGAGAAGAAATCAAAACTTTAGCTTAAGTTCTAGCCAATTATTTGGGAGGAAAAAACCCGAAATCCAACACGGTTACCTGCCTTCTGGTAAAGGGTCTCTCACATAAGTCACAAATGGCTAGCAATTCCTATCATGGCATAGCTAGGGACAGGATTGAAGACTTCAGTCAGGGCTCAGTATTTCTTATTTCAACATGTCCATTGCATTGTTTGTCTTGGACACTCCTCAAAGATGTTAGCTTTTTGCACTCGCTAATAGTAAGACTCTGTAAGCCTGACTGTGGACTGCAGGTTCCATGCTGCACTATCCAGAGATCAGTTACACCTATCTGTATTCCATAGAGGAACAGGTTTCCTATACGCTAGTTATACCAAATTCTGACTCTAAAGTTGTCCCTGAAGTGGAATACAGAATCACATGTAGTTTCTGAGTCTTTTGTATAGTGCATGTCAGGTTGGTTTGTTACAGCAATGATTCAAATTGAGTTTCTGGGAAAGAAACCATCCCAGAGTCATCAGAAAACACTGAACACAAAGATGTGTAAAAGAATATACTCCAGGATTTAAGCAATAGTTTCCATCCACCTGGGATGCAGAGAAGAAATCCTCTCTTCAGGGTAATCCACAGATAGCCACAGCTCAAAGGTGTGATCAAGGGCCAGTAGACTGTTGTAAATAAATGGTAGGAGCATACTTAGAGGTGATTCCTGCCTGATCTGGATGTCATAGAAGCTGAAACTTTGGTAAAAACTACAGGTAAAGTTTCAAAGGCTGCCTTGCTTAGAAATATTCAAACTCACATCAACCCATCTTCCAGTATTTTGTCATCTACTCAAGATCACCCACTGTGCACAAAAAATGCAAGCCTAAAAGCAATGCCTGCATTGTGTGTGTAGGTGACCTTGTATTGCGTGTGTTCTGGAGGTATTAAGTTTCTGGCTGTACACTGACTTTTATGCTGACCGTGAAGCTTCTCTGGGCACAGGCAGTAACAGAATGCAATGGCTCAGTGAATTTTCAAGTTAAGCAGAAATTTTTTGTGTTATGGAACTGTTGACCAAAATACCTTTTTTTCTTTAAGATAGAAATTTGGGAGTTCAGAACATCAGTTCCACTTAATATTTGCTCAAAGTGCAGTAGTCTTTATCAGATCCAGCCCCACTCTAGTTCCTCCCTCCCCACCTTTCCTGACAATAAGAATTATGACATATTTAGTATTTGGGAAGTAAAGGTTATTTATAAAGATAACGCACTCAAGCTTTTCTTGAAAGGTCAAATGCAGGTATCCAGATACATTCTGTCAAAATGTCAGGGAAGTCTAATGTATATCTAAATGTGTCTCAATTTAGACATTCAAGAATGAGTGCAATATCAGTCACTTTTGAAACTTTTGATACAGGAACATAGTTTCCAGAATTATTTTTCAGAAACTTAGTACTTCATATTTCTTTTTAGGTCACAGGTGTATTATTTTGAAAGTAGAACCATTAACAATTATTCCAGTCAAAGATTTGGCTATTAATAATATTAAATAATTAAAGCTTTCATGGGTTTATAACAAATCGCCAGATTCTTTTGCAAGTGTGAAAAAAACCACTTCACTTTATGATTTTTTATTTTGACCGCATCTGGTCCTGATCTTTAGCAAACCTTCATCAGTTTTATATGTGCAATGAGAGCTACTCCTGATTTACATCATTTATCAGTGAGAACAGAATCAGTTCAAATGAGTTCAATTACTAGAAGCTGTATTAGCTCCTTCACTCTATCTGTAACCTGAAACAACTATTCATGTCGTAGCATCAGTATTAACTATGCAGTGAGGCACTTCTTCTTCCACATTCCCCTTCAGCTCTGCTAGATCTAGATAAATTGCCATAATAAAACTCGCTAGTGAGTGAGGAAATATAGCAGAGGAGGGAAAGAAAGGGAAAGAAAAGATAGCTCATCTGCTTCCCTATTAAATTAATCAGATCCTCTAAACAGATTTTAAATGCCTGTGACACATTTTTATTCTCAAAGTAATAAAATTCTATCATGCAACTAGCAGAAAACATCACTCACATGTCTGACACAAAGGCAGATAACACAAAAACCAAACACAAGATACTTACAGCTAACTCATATGCCATTTCCATAATCTAGCCCAATGAATAAGCAATATGAACTTTAATGGGAGAAACACAAATTCCCATGTGAAGCTTATGTAAGAAAAATCAATAAAATGACCATAACTTAGCATGTAAAGTGGGTGTCTATAAGTGAAAACTATCTTTCTTTCAAATACAGAAGAGAGAAAAAGATGAACAAAGGAAGCTAACTACATTGAAGTCATCTGTCTGATGTCTCTTTTTACATCTTTTCTGTGAGCAGATTCAGCTTAATGAACACATTTGTTGTGAACTCATTCTAATTGCAGTGTGCCCAGGGAGCAGACATCCTGTTACTTACAATGTTGCTACAGTTGTGATGATGAACTGCCTACATATTATTCTAGTAAATTTGCTTTATGCTGTTTTACTTCAGTTGAATTTGTTCTGCTATTGTTATGGGGATTTTGCAGGCTTTCCATTAGGAAATCTATTTTCAGCCATTTATATGAGGGATGCTGAAGGGTAAAATATACAAACTACTATTGACTGACACTTCAGTTCCCTCACTGTTAAATGAGATTCTTGAAATTATTTGATAAAACACAGTATCTGCTGACAAATTAATTTATGTTGAGAAATACTTCACATTTGCAGATCAATTTTATTTTGTGGATTGTTTGCCTCTTTAAATATCTTCTCTCTGTTTATGGCGAGTTTGAACTATGAAATTTAGAGCCAAAGTCTCAGCTGCTGTAAACTGACTTAGTTCTAATGAAGTCAATGGGAGTGTACTGACTGACATCAGATGGATTTTTTGTAGTTCTTTAAATTGTAGGTATAAAATATATTTGGACAATGGTTTTAGACAAGGACCTAGTTATTTATTACAGCATTCCTACTCTTCCAACTACTAAGGCCTACTATTTTATTCCAGACAAATTACTATACCCCTACTCTAACTAGATCTGCTAAAGAATCAGCTGAAGACTTATTTCTGTGGAATATGCATTAATAGAAGCCTTTTAAAATACATAAGGCAAGCCCAGCAGGATTAACATAACTATATTTTAACCTGCCTTGTGCATTATCAAGATAAGTAGTCTCATTAGAATTCTCCCAGCCTTATCTTTCTGTGATTCTTTGTGCCATGGTAATACAGCAAAGTCATTGTCTCTTAGACCTGATTACACCAATTGTAGCCTTCACTCTCAATTGCACTTAAACACCCCGACAATGACATTACAGTGCCCGATTCTCCACATCACAGATTCTCCACTTCTCACTTTTACCTGTCCCTTCAGTAGCTGGTCAAATGTAGCATGAAACCCTCTGAGTGGTATGACAACACATCCCATATTTCTGTGGGACTTGTGCTCTGCTGCAGCCAGCAAGGAGTCCTCAGCTGATTAGGAAATATTTAAAAAGCAAATTTCTGTCTCTTTCATTCTTGAGTTTTGGGGGTGAGTCTTTTTCTCCTCATACTTTTAACCCAAACATTCTCATTATAGAAAGAAGAATTAAGAGATATTCCAACCCTGAGATGTTCAAAGGGACTAAAGAAAGTACATTAGGATCAGTTTGTTACTGGGATCAAACCTGAGTTACTACTTTCATTATTCTTTCTTTAATATTTGTGAGGAATCAGCAGCTGCATCTGGAGATCTGAAGTTAAAGACAATCCAGGGAACTACAGATTGATCAACTACACCTGAATCCCTGTGAAGATGATGGAGAAAATAGTCCTCAAAAAGTTTCCAAACACAAACAAGAACAAAAAAATTGGATGTAGACAGAAAGGACTGACAAAAGGAAAACCACACCCGGCCACACTGATGGCTTTCTACAACAGAATGACTTGGCCAGTGGATGAGGGCATGTGGTGGGTTAATCTCCATAGGCAGCTAAGCACCACACAGCCCCTCTCACACACCCCCCACCTGCCCTGCAGTGCGATGGGGGAGAGAATTGGAAGGACAAACTAGAGAAAACTCATGGATCAAAATAAAAAAAACAAAACAAAACAAAACAAAACTCAATGAGTGATGCAAAAGCCGTTGCTCACCATCACCAGACCAATGCCCAGAAAGTCCCTGAGCAATGTCAGTTTTGGAATAAAACCCTCCCCCTGCCATGTTCCCAGTTTTACTGTTGAGCATGACATCATGTAGTCTCTTTGGTCAGTTTGGGTCAGCTGTCACAGCTCTGTCCACTCCCAACATCTTGTGTACCCCTAGCCTGCTCACAAGGGGGTCAGAATGAGAAACATTGGTGTTGTGCAAGAACTGTTCAGCACCATTATGCTAAAGCACTATTATGTTTTGGTTACAAAACCAAAACATAGCACCATGTGGGTTGTTGTGAAGAAAATTAACTCTATCCCAGCCAAAACCTGCACAGGGGGATCATTATTTGTTTTTCCCAGTTTGAGCAAGGCTTTTGACACTGTCTCACATAAACCCCTCATAAACAAATGGATAAAGTATGGATTAGATAAATGGACAGTGAATTTGACTGAAAACTCTTTGAACTTCTGGACTCAGACTGTTATGATCAGCAGCATGAACTCCATATGGAGGCCAGTCACTAGTGATATGTCCCAGGGTCCAGTACTGTGTCCATCACTGTATAACATCTTCATTAATGACCTGGGTAACAGGACACCAAAGTGTACCATAATAAAGTTTGCAGGCACTACAAAACTTGGAGTAGTGACTGATACACAAAACAGGCAGGTTGTGTCATTCTGAGGGATCTTGACAGACTGGAGAAATGGGCCAACAGGAATTTCATGAAGTTCAACAACAGGAAATACCCAGTCCTGCCCTTAGAGAAGAAAAACCATATGCACCAGCACAGGCTGGGGACAAACTGTATGGGAAGCAGCTAAGCAGAGAACGCCCTGTGCTCCAGGTGTACACCAAGATGTTAATGAGCCACTAATATACCCCTGCAGAAAAGAGTTCCAACAGCCTTCTGAGCTGCATTCTGAAGAGCATTGCCAGCAGGCTGAGAGAGGTGATCCTTCTCTTCTACCCAGCAGTGGTGGGGCACAACTGGAATGTGACATCCAGTTCCGGGTTCACCAGTAGAAGGAAGACATGGACATACTATGGTGAGTTAGGGAAGGGTCACCAAGAAGATTAAGATCTTGAAAAGTCTTCTATACGAGGTGAGGCTGAGAGAGCTGGGACTGTTCAGCCTGGAGAAGTCTTTGAGCAGGGGAGAGGGGGTGACAGATATTATGTGTTTAAATACCTGATGGGGGAGGGTGCTGCAAAGATGATAGGGCCAAACTCTTCCCAGTGGTGTCCAGTCACAGCACAAGAGACAATGGGCACAAACTTAAACACAGAAAATCCCACCTAAATATGAGATCACTCTTTTTACTGTGTGGGTGATTGAGCACTGCCACAGGTTGCCCAGATAGGTTTTATTTGGAATCTTTATTCTTGGAGATATAAAGACCCAACTGCGCTTGGGTTGACCCTGCTCTGAGCAGTGAGGTTATGTTAGCTGATCTCCAGTGATCACTTCTGACCACTGTGATTCTGTAGAATACAGTAGGTGTAATTTTGCCATGGTTATGTAAAAGCTTTTTTAATTTATGTTTAGTACTATCCAAAACTCTTAAAAAATATTTTTTCCTTATCTTTAAAATTCTAGGAATTAATTGGATTTTTTCTTTCTTTTTTTTTCAAAATAAGCAAAAGGTATTCCAATAAGCGTATTTTATAAAGATCAATGTGCTGTCTGTATTAACCTGATAGAACATATTACATCATACCTGATAAATTTAAATTTAAGTGCCCTAAAGATTAAAAAAAATAGCCACTGTTGCTACCCTTCTCTCAAAAGAATCCCTCTAATCCTAAAACCATTAGACACTGTATTTCTCATAAATGACATCATGAAAGCTATGAACTCCTTTTCATTTACCTATAACATTTGGGCCATCTTGTGTTGTAAAATAATAAATTCTCTTTTGTCTAAGATAAAACGAGTGTGCCAGAATTTCAAAGGTATTAGAAGAATGCACAAGCTAGTTTATCAATTTAATTGAAATTTATTTTATTCACCAAAGTAATTAAAGAGCTGATAAAAAAATTAAACCAATTTCAATGATATCGCAAAAAATATGTAACATCCAGCAGCTACTGCATCAAAAAAGGAAGGCAATGTAAGAAAGCCTGGAGACAGGGCCCTTCATGCAGTTCGGCCCTATCCAACAAGCAAAATATTTGCTCTTCAAAGTTAATTGTATTAAAGAACCAGAAATAATTCATCTCAGTAAGAGACGGTTTCTCATTCTGCATGAACCTGCAATTTGCATCAGAGGATGGAAAATCACTTCAAGCTTCCACTTAATTAGGTGATGGAATTTTAACAAGAGCTTCCCAGTTTTCCCCTTGGGCACATCATTGCTGCAATTCTTTATATGTTGAAGGACATTGAGAAGATGGCTGCTGCTGAAGTATGGTGCAGTATACTACAAGAGGACATTTCATTTGTAGCACAGCTAGATGGAATTTCCCAGGGGCCCTTCAGGGGATGTATCATATAAGAGAAA
The DNA here is from genome assembly GCA_013398295.1 of Chionis minor. Taxonomy (NCBI): domain Eukaryota; kingdom Metazoa; phylum Chordata; class Aves; order Charadriiformes; family Chionidae; genus Chionis; species Chionis minor. Next base: position 32,920 of record VZSF01007205.1, read on the forward strand.
TACATGCACACATACAAGCACTGAAGTAAACTGTGCTCTGATTTTATACGTAGGTGAATAAAACTATCAGCTTAATATTCAATTTACGCTTTTAATAAATAATGCCTGAATTATAGTTATTTAAAGCAAAAATAAGTGAGTTTTGCAATGTATTTTGGGCTTGAAATATTATAGGTGCATGGGAGACCTCTTGATATGTATTTTGAAAAATGCTGGCTAGATTTAAAGGGGCAGAAAAAAGAAAATGTTTTTCTATTAACTGCAGATTATTAATACTTATTATAACTATTAATTTTGAAACAAACATTTTCCAAAATACACCTACAGCATGTGACTATTCTAAAGACTGGTCCTGTAATTACCCTGTTTAGTGAACACTATAAAGCTAAATACTGGGTAAAGAAACAGATAGGAAATTAGTCTACTCTCCTCCTTCCTGGGCAAATTCAAGCTTGCACCAACAGTTTGGAAAATGACTCTAAAATTATACCCATGAATAGGCAATGTTTGCTGTCTTTTTATTCTCTTCAAATGTTGTTGTGTTTGCTCTGCAAAGGCCACATTTTCCTGCGGAATAGGTTAATTGGAAAAAAAATAAATTCTGCTTGAGCTTCCCTTAAAAGACTTAGTTCTAATTTTCACAGAATGACAGAATGACAGAATGTTAAGGGTTGGAAGGGACCTCTAGAGATCATCTGGTCCAACCCCCCTGCCAGAGCAGGCCCACCTACAGCAGGTTGCACAGGATGGTGTACAGGCGGGTTTAGAATGTCTCCAGTGTCGGAGACTCCACCACCTCTCTGAGCAGCCTATTCCAGTACTCTGCCACCCTCAAAGGAAAGAAGTTCCTCTTCATGTTGAGATGGAACTTCCTATATTCGAGTTTGTGCCCATTACCTCTTGTCCTGTCACTGGGCACCACTGAAAAAAGACTGGCCCCCTCCTCCTGGCACCCTCCTTTTAAGTATTTCTAAGCATTGATGAGATCCCCCCTCAGTATTCTCTTCTCCAGACTAAAAAGACACAACTCCCTCAGCCTTTCCTCATCAGAAATACGCTCCAGCCCCCTAATCATTTTCATGGCCCTTCGCTGCACCCTGTCCAGAAGTTCTCTGTCCTTCTTAAACTCGAGAGCCCAGAACTGGACAAAGTAC
>VZSF01007206.1:0-24251 GCA_013398295.1 Chionis minor
CCTGCCGGAACCAGGACACTTGCATAAGACATAGTTTAACTGGTTGGACTCTAAGAAGAAACTGTTTATCGATTCAATAAAACAAATGAGCGTTTGTTAGTTTCATCAATATGTATCTGATTTCAATAAAAGCTTTGCAAATTGTATTATTCTTGCAAATGAAAAAATCCTGAAAATTTTGTGTCCATTTTTCAATTTAACCTTTTTTTCCAATTGCATGAAATAAGTCTAATCTGTAAGATTTTACCACAGAATGATAATTCTGAATTTTCCCACTACTTACTAAATCCACAAGACTTTAGACTACCAGTATTTTTAACTGCTATGACAAATATGCAAGAAGTAGCTCAACTATTTAAAATCTGAAGGAATCTGTGGTAAATGTCAGTTATTGCTGTGTAGTGGTATTTAGAAAATGGCAACTTTTGAGATAGATTTCTCTACTAATCATATACACAATTAATTTTTAACTGAACAGCAGCAGGTAAGGCAACATCTGAGTTTGATTAACTGTTATGTATATAACTGTCTATTTAAAGTGTAGTGATAAATGTGATGTTGTTTATATCTGTTAAAAGGCAAAGCAAGGATAAATATGTTGCAGCTGAAGGAAAGTGGGATAAAACATTTACAAAATTATATACAGCAACATCTTGTTATATATTATGATTTAACTCATCAATTTCTTTGCACAGGCAGATTTAACCATGACAATAGATATTGAGGTGTCAGTCTCACCTCTGTGCCTGGCAAGATCATGGAGCAGATCCTCCTGGAACCTCTGCTAAGGCACATGGAAAATAAGGAGGTGATTGGAGACAGCCAACATGGCTTCACCAAGGGCAAATCCTGCCTGACAAACCTGATGGCCTTCTACGATACTGCCGCGAACTTGGTGGACAAAGGCAGAGCAACGGACGTCATCTACCTGGACTTAAGCAAAGCATTTGACACTGTCCCGCATGACATCCTAGTCTCCAAATTGGAGAGTCATGGGTTCGATGAATGGACCACTCGGTGGATAAGGAACTGGCTGGATGGCCGCACTCAAAGGGTTGTGGTTAATGGGTCAATGTCCACGTGGCGGCCAGTGACAAGTGGTGTCCCACAAGGGTCAGTACTGGGACCAGTGCTATTTAACATCTTTGTTGGAGACATGGACAGTGGGATTGAGTGCACCCTCAGCAAGTTTGCCGATGACACCAAGCTCGGTGGCGCGGTTGACACACTGGAGGGAAGGGATGCCATCCAGAGGGACCTGGACAGGCTTGAGAGGTGGGCTAATGCAAATGGCATGAAGTTCAACCAAGCCAAGTGCAGAGTCCTACACCTGGGACGTGGCAATCCCAGGCATAAATACAGGCTGGGCAGAGAATGGCTGGAGAGCAGCCCTGAGGAGAAGGACTTGGGAGTGCTCATGGATGAGAAGCTCAACATGAGCCGGCAGTGCGCGCTGGCAGCCCAGAAAGCCAACCGTATCCTGGGTTGCATCAAAAGAAGCGTGGCCAGCAGGGCACGGGAGGTGATTCTCCCCCTCTACTCTGCGCTTGTGAGACCCCACCTGGAGTACTGTGTCCAGCTCTGGAGTCCTCAACATAGAAAGGACATGGAACTGTTGGAACAGGTCCAGCGAAGGGCCACTAAGATGATTAGAGGGATGGAGCACCTCTCCTGTGAGGACAGGCTGGGAGAGCTGGGGCTGTTCAGCCTGGAGAAGAGAAGGCTCCGGGGAGACCTGAGAGCAGCCTTTCAGTATCTGAAGGGAGCCTACAGGAGAGCTGGAGAGGGACTCTTTGTCAGGAAGTCTAGTGATAGGACAAGGGGTAATGGTTTTAAATTGGAAGAGGGGAGATTTAGATTAGATATTAGGAAGAAGTTCTTTACTGTGAGGGTGGTGAGGCACTGGAACAGGTTACCCAGGGAAGTTGTGGAGGCCCCATCCCTGGAAGTGTTTAAGGCCAGGCTGGATGGCGCTTTGAGCAACCTGCTCTAGTGAGAGGTGTCCCTGCCCATGGCAGGGGGGTTGGAACCTGATGATCTTTAAGGTCCCTTCCAACTCTAACCATTCTATGATTCTATGATTCTATGATATTCAATTATTATATTCAGTTAAATATATAAAACGTATGATATAAATATCATTAAAATTAGTGCTTTAAAGAACAGTCATCCTGTTTGTGCTTCATACAGAAGAAAAATTATTTTTTAATGCTTTTTTTTTGTGAAGCACTATACCACTAGTTTACAGGGAAGAAAATCTACAATACCAAATTTCTTATCCCCTCTGGTTTCATATACAGAAATCGCCTTCCCTTCAACTTTCGCACAGCACGAGGTGTGCCATCTGGCTCCTGGTGAGTACAAATTCAAGCACAACGAGACAGCTCATTTCAGAGCTTGCTCAGCATAAAGTTTGATTCCTACTACCTGTAACAGTCATTCAAACATTTATTTTTATTGTCAAGTTCTACCAGTCTGACAGCATGAGACATGTCACTCTCATTATTTCAGTAACTTTGAGGTCAGTTGCTCTAAAGAAATATGTCTTAATAATGTAAAGTTGTAATTTGACCCAAAGAAGACCAAGGACACTTAAGACATACGTGAATGTGAGCTTTTTTTTGGTGTAACACCTTGAGAACACCCTTTATCACCATAGTATAGTCCATAGCATCCTATCTAGTAGTTTAATTTGCTAGGAAGAAACAAAACAAGGCTGACTACTTTTAGCATTTCATATTCATTACTTAGAAATAAAATTTGTTTTCCATTTCACATAATATCGCTTCTGATCCCTGGCTGGGTAAAAATCTTTGAAATGAATCAATGAAATCAGAAGAAAAATGAAACTATAAGGCTTAAGAGCTGTAAAAAAAATAAGAACTGCAGCTGAAAATGTTAGCAGTTTTGGTGAGCTTACATTCCATTCTGGATTTCATTCATTTCATACATTTCCTCTCACACAAAGACACAGTTCAGTTTCACGATACATCAAAGTCTATGTTACACGTACATCTTTAAACAGGAATTTAATAGCATCCAAATAGGATCACAGGAATAGGATTCATATAGATGCAGATGTGCCATTTCTTAATTCATGTCATACACAGTGACATACAAAAATGCATACACTAACAACTGTGTTGAAAGTTTTTTCCCTTTTCACTCTTCTTCTTTAGTAAGTCTATCTTATCTCCCATCTGATCAGAAACAAAACTAATTACCAAATGTTTTTAAAAGAACTTCAGAATCCTTTTGAGAGCGTAAAAATCTTCTGGAAATTTCTGTGTGCAAATAGAACCGTCAGATTTTTCAAGAGTTTTTGTAAACAACAATAGCTGCTTTTGTCACATCAAAAAAATTTCAAATACTAGCAAAGGAAACTTGTCTTTTTTTCTTTACATGTGTCTGCATGTATTCTTTGCTGAGACATCCGACACCTACTTACCGTGTCCAGTCACACAACTTTCATCCTTTTTTAATCTTATCTTTTATATTACAGAGCTGCATGCTATTATCAGCCCACACAGCTGCGGAAACTTTGCAAACATTTATGAAAAAAGATATTTTCTATTTACAAAGGAGAAGGCTAAGGCATCTGATGAATCAAGATCCTCAAGTTTTCTCTAGAAAACTTAAGCCTTCTGATACAACACACTCTGAAATGGAGGAAAGGGTCAAAATGATTTTTTTGGTTTTTTCCACTTCTGACACACTGCTGTTCTGCTACTCATTACAGGAGAAAAAGACACCAATGTGCTTATGTTTAGCAGCTAGGAAAATGGTATTGAATTCAAGCACAGTGAAATTAGATTTTAGATCCCATGTCGGTATCAAAGAGAAAATATTTCATATCTAGTTCCTGCAATGATTGGTAACAAGAAAGTTGTATTAGTTCTAAAGCATTCAGTGATTTAGAGAGTTAACAGGCTACTCCTTTTCCTTCCTGAACCAGATGCTGTCCTGTTTTTCTGCTTCTCTTTTCTGTTTGCTGCTGTTGTGACTTAATCCTTTCATAAATTTCCATTATGGAGTCTCAGCTTGAATTTATAAAACCTTGTATCTGCTTCTCAAAAAAAACCCAAAAAACCCAAAAAACCAGTGTAATCTCATGGCTTATTCAAAATGCTGACATTTTCAGCTATGAAATTAATTTTTGACAAACTTACATTCTATTTGGTTTGGGGTTTTTAATTTATTTTATTTCATCTCTGCAGTAAAAACTGCATGCAAGCAAATAATGTTGGCTAAACTTTACACACACATAAAATTTTCTGTTCATTACTGGTAACATCTCTCCTTTTTATTGTTTTCATAAGCTTCTGGTATGAGACAAGAGCTATCCTTACTTACACTCACAATGACTAACATATCTTTGGCAAATTTCTGCGAGAGACGCATGAAGGTGCATAAGATCTGTGGCAGCCTCAGGGAGCTGCTGCATGTCAAGCAGCAGAGAATACCTGGGAGCATCATAAGCATGAGGCTCAAATAAAGCAGTCTGTATGCCCCGAGGATAAAAGCACCCTGCCTATTTAGATAGGGCCCTGCCACATAGAGTGGCTTACGCCTGTGAAAGAGTGGTCTACTTCTCTTATAATCCATGCTTACATCAAGGCATTCTCCTTTGTCTGCCATTCTGCCCCTCTCTTGATCTTGACCAAGTATAAAGAGGGGGCAAAAAACCCCACAAAAAGTAGAATCTCTTTGTGCTACTACAAAAAGCTGCTACAAAAAAGCCTACACAACTTAAATAAGATCTTCTATTCTCCGTATGGGTGGACAATGACACGCTCAACGCCAGTGCCAGCAAAGATATAATTTACTTTTTGTGCTAGCTGTGTATTTAAAAATGCAGCTGCAACCTCAAAGTGGATAGGAGGATATGTTCCTTTAAAACTCTGAATAACCACTGGTGGGAAAATCTTAGAGTCTGGAGATCCGCTTTGGGAAAATACACAAATATCGAGTGCCTGTCTTTCCATCTGCACAATATTCAATGACAAGTTGGTAAAGATGTCATTCCTTAGAACTGGTTTTCTTGTGACATTCACATTGTCATAATAGAAACACAGTTCTTAGAAACGTCGTTCATGAAAATAATTGTTGCCTACAAAATAGATAAATAGAAAATACTTTGTTTTCCTTTTTTCTATTTTATTTTGTTTCTTTATAAAATACTGTTTGTAATCATGTCACCATGTATTAAATCTAGCACACCTAGCAACCTAGAGCATTTATGTGGCTCCTGTTAACATATTTCAAAAAGGAATTTCATTGCCAGATGTATTTTTATTATTTTTTTTTACTTTTGAAAATGAGGGCTGGGTCCTATATTGCTCTGGCAATGCACTCAGGATTTGTGTCCTGTAAATGCAGAACTTCCTATAGTAAATGACAACCATTATCATACTCTCTCATAGTTAGAGGTGATGACTTTCACCTTTTTAAATAATAATATTGCAACATCTTCAATAGAGAAACTGTCTCTGATTATGTGTTTGCATAGCTCTGAGAAAAACAAGACCTTCCTGGGCCATCAAAATCATACTGTAACACAAATTGTCAATTATTAATGTTATTGTAGGCAATAACGTTCTGGAAGGATGCTCCAAATTGACTCGTAATTGACTGATACTTAATTTCTCATGTGAAAATATGAAGCAAAATCGAGTCCCTTGCTAAAAGGTTGCTTAAAAGTCCAGCCACCAAAAAAAAAAAAAAAAAAAAAAAAAAAAAAAATTGCAGGCTATATGTGCACTAGTAAATTAAGCCATTCTAGAAAATGTTCCAAGTATTGTAATTGCATATATTTTTCCATTGGTAGTATGCTCTCTGGCAGGTACTCAGCCTGGATCAACCATCAGTCTCTCAAACAATCCCTTGGCACAATTACAAAGTTTCAGACTACCCCCTGGTTAAGTGCGACCCTCTGTGGAGGCTAGGAGGATTTAATGATTGGGATTCCAGCCTTTTTGCACCAGTTGGGCTCAAAGCCAGAAAATACTTCCCAGCACTGTTTTACTTGGTATTAGAGATGTTACCACAGGGGCCAAAAACCGCAGCATCATTGGTTACAATATTATCAACAACAGTCATCTGTCACAGCTCTGGAATGTGCTCATCATTTTGTTTAACTGGTTTATATTTCAGTGTTAACTGTTCAGTGTCTGCAACTGTTTCTGTTCTTGTACATGGCCAGATTGCAAACAGCAGGGAAAAAAACCCTATCATCCATAAACAAGCATTTCATTCCTTGGCTGAAAATTTCACACAGGAGAGGGGTCTCTAGTTTGCATGCTAGTAAATGCATTTACAGCTGAGACACCATCACAAAATGGACTGCCAGTTATGAGAATAAGTTTGCACATGACTGAGCATGTCCAACCCACTTGCATTCAAATTATCTAAAATGAATGGTCTAATTTCTGATATTCTTCAGTCTGTACTTGTCATTCTGTGTGTAGAGGTTCAGACCACTATAAATTAGTGTCAGCTGTTTTGCTATTTAAAAAGGTTTTTTTCAGGATTTTCTCGCTTATCACTGATATTTTTCAGAAAAAGCAAGGAACGGTTTCATGATTACTCTGACTATTGAACAAAAATTACTAAGCAATAATGATGGAGACTCTTCAGCGTTGTATGATTTGGCTCACAGGACCCCTCCGTCTCTCCAAATAATAATTTGGAAGTGACTGGCTAGGAGTCAGGAATATCTATTTGGAGCTTCTCAGAAGCATCTTAATGAGTGGGGGACAGATTCCAGGTAATCAGATTTTTCCTTGGCATACCGAGACAGGGAGAGTAGAGAGCCTCAAGAGCTTCTGAAAGAAGTCATAGTGAAAGTAAAGTCCAAGGTCTATTTTGTCATTATAGTATTGGATTAGTTTTATGGGGATTTCTCTCTTTATTCCAGATCACTTCTACAACAACACATGAAAATTGTTACTCTTTCTGGTCTCAGACATGCAAACTGGAATTTCTTTCCCACACTGTACAGTTTTTTTGAACACTGAAATGGGAAGCCTCTCCAGGCAAAAGCTGAGCCTCAACACAGCACGTACAGCTCCCAGTACAGCTGACTCTGACCTACACTAACAGTACACACTGTAAACAACTCAGATATTATGTGATCTGACATTGAGGTTAAAGCTCACGTATTACTTCTTTAAACCGACTAACTCATGCCTGAAAAAGGGAAAACTTTAGTTTAAGAACAATTAAAAGTGTTAGCTCGCTGTGTCTGTTTGTGTTTAACTTTTTTTGACCAAGATTTTAAGATGTCTTTTTCTAAGGACGTTTAAATATAACTTTGTACCAGAGGTACAATTAGTACAATAATGCTAGCTGGGGCCTTTAGCCATTTCTGCAAAGTAGACAGAAAAAGTGGAAGTAACTCCTCTCTTTTGCATGGTTTAATAAATGAATGGCAAATGAAATCTTTTGTCAGTCATCAGATGGTGCAATTACCTGCAGCCCTACAAATTTGTTTAACTGTATGTATGGTTTAATCTTAGGGAAAATGTACTTTGTTGGTTATGCTTTTTTTCTTCACAGAAGGTACTGCATTTTATAAGCAATGACTCTAATTGGAATAATTTGCTAAGTGCAGAGATGACACCCATATATTATTGTGATAAAAATAAGAAAATACATTGCTTGATATCAGAGTTTCTTAAATGCAACCTAAAAAACCTGGTTGCTCTTTTGAAGCTGAGGATTTGTATCCATAGCTTCATAATTCATGCATTTCATGTTCTTTTAGTAATTCCATTCTACATAGTAATATCGTGTTATTTAACATATTCAGCAGGAATACTTTACTCAATATCTTTAGGTACAGAAAAGGAAAGTTCAGCAAGAATGTAATATTAATTTATATCAATCCTTTTTTACTGGATAGAATGTGATTAAAGTCCTTGTATATACACTAATAGATTTAGGAATAAATATTTAATATTACCAAATGTGGTAAAATATTTGGGAAGGAGATTAACAGAAACCCAGACACTGCTGTATATTTTTTTTTAATGTACAAAAAGTGACTGTGCTTGAGACAGAAATTACCTTGAAACTTGAGTCAGCAAATTCAGCTCGATTTATGAATTCTAATTCAGAATATTTGACCCTTATAAGAAGTATAGGTCCATGTATGAACAAAAGTGGTGGTGTTGCAGCACAAAAGTATGTGCTAAAATGCAATCTTCCAACAAGGCAAGCCTGACCGATGATTTTGCATCCATTGAACCTGATCATAAGTAATCCCCCTGTAACGCACACTTGTAAAACAAAAGATAATTTGTCCTATTATAATGGTATTCTACATAGATGGGGCAAAAAATTGAATCCCAAGGTAGACTTATATATGAGATACAGTGTTTTTTTATTAGTAAGGGATTATGTGTATAAGTGTGCATGTGCATTCAAATATACTTTGAACATAGATTCCTAGACACAAAAAAGAACTTACAGCTCTTGCTAAAATAAACAGAAGTCATCAATAAATATGCAAGGCAAGAACTCCGACTGCAGTAAGTAAAATGACTTATGCCCTAGTTTGAAAAGAACACATAGTATGTGACTTCTGATTTAATTATTCAAGGGCCCATAACTTTGGGAGGTTATAATTCTTCCATTAAAGTAAAAGAGCAGAACCACAGGTGTGACTGAAGTACCCTTGCACTGCCATGAAAAAAACAAGGAAAACCCTTTTATTCTTCTGGCCCTGAATCCGTGCTAGGTTTGTTTTTCTCCCCTCTCTGCGAAGGCCAGCAGTCAAAGACTGCTCAAACAAATACATTTCTATGGGTTAGGAAACTTCCAGATTTGTGGCTGCACAAATCAGTGGAGGAAGAGAAACAAAGAGTTGCTATTACAAATCTAGGTCACTCAAGGAGCTTGCCATAATGTATTTGGGCTAATTTAGCTACACAATTGTTTCACAGTGCTGAAGAGTGCAAAGCAGTCAACACTGGGCAGGAACTCATTTCAAGTCAGTAAATATTTTGCCTATTGTAACAGTGGAAGGATTATAAGTGTATAAGAAAGAAAAAGACAGATTATTACTTGTCACAAAGTCAATCAACAAAAAAATTTGCTGTATGCTTTTCTCTCAGAAACATTAGCCAATGATACAGTCAAAACTTTAAATGCACTTTTTGTACAGCTCAGTATATAAATTTATAACCACACAGCCTTCCCCTAACAAAGAATAAGAAAACAAAAAATATTGGCTGAGAATTACTGCCTGGTATAGGTATCCTAATTCAGTATGTAACACTACCTCAAATTGTAGCATGTCATCATGAGTTATTTTGAACTGAGAAGTTTGATCCTAAAGTAAAAATAGCCTATAGCCAGAGGGTAAAAAAGGCACTAAAGAGAACATACAAATATACTAGAAATAAGACAAAAAAAGTTACCAATTTGATTATTTTTTCTTTCTCTTTGCAATTTATATAATATCCTAAATAGACAGCTGCCTTAATTATGTGTGTGCATGAATTTCTGATTATGCTATACTTACCTGAGAAGAAAGCCAGTACAAAAAAACTTTCCACCTCATCTGAGATCTTGAATGCAAATGAAAAACAAATGTGGAATCACATAATTAAAAGTAGTGTGATTTTCCAGTATTGATATTACTTTGTCTGTAGTAATTCTGCAATTCTCTGAACACATACATTTCTAACAAACTGAAGAAAACCCAATTGGCTGATCTAAAGTGTCCCATTTTACCACTGTTTTTCTTTAGAGTAGTTTGTATCAAAATATTATCATTCTTTACATAATATGTTAGTAATATTTTTTGGCACTCAGGCTACCAATTAGCTGTCTTTATAGGCAGGATTCTTGAGACAGCAGGGAATACAGCCACAAGAGGATATAAGGGGGAAATGCAAGTTCTGACCCTGCAAAGATGTGCACACCTGATGACTCCATGCACTACAATAAAGCCCTGCTGGCATCAGCTGAGCTGTTCTCAAGATTCGGAGTTATACATGGTTTCAAATACTTGCAGGCTCAGGAGCAATTAGGAGAGAAAATAGTTGGTACCACTTTGTGTCCCTAAAGCCCTAAGTGCAACTTAAACCAATCAGTTTCAGTTTTAGAATTCATCTTCAGGGTTATGTATGGTCTGCACATTTTCATGGCATGGTTCAATATAATTTTTGATTTTAGATTGCTGAACACCAGACCATCAATTTTGCCTTCATGACTTGCTTTCATGTGTCCTTTTCATGTCGGGAATGTTTTCAGTTAAATTCCCCCTTGAGTAACAAGCCTAGTTAAGTGTTTTCTTCCTTGCTCAGCATTTCACGCTGGGCTGCCCTAACCTTCATGGTGCAGCAGGATGGCACAGAAAAACCTCCTGAACCCACACCTCCCTTACTGGGTACACCTATGTCTGACCCCATGCAATGTGGTTTGGACTGCTGTCACTCCACCTGGGATCCCTTGCTGAAGCAAAAGGGAGAGAGTGCCTCCATTTAGACTGTGATTTTTACAGTGATCAGTGAAAATCTCCAGAGAAATGGTGAAACTTGTAGTCACTTCTGTGAATTTTCGTCCGTTGTCCCATAGGCAGGAACTTGGTTCTCCATTTCTGTCAAAAATTATATCAGCTCCGTGACTGCTGAATTTGTGTGTGGTCTCTGGTGGATTTGCTGTCCATTTTTCAAAACGCAGTGTGGAGTGGTGAACTTCAAACATGTAAATAGTCAGAGTCTGTAGTTTAAAGCTACTCTTTGAAATATGCAAGTTTTGAGGCTGGAAATCCTGTGTATAAGGTAAAAATTCTGGAGTGTTTCCTAGATCAGGGGATTCTGCACACATGAGCAAGGAGAAAGTGTTTAACCACAGGTAAAGGTGAAGCTGCTGCTTAAACAAAATGGCCATGCTTTGAAGTATCTGCTACTTGTATGTAATGTTGCAACATAATGAAATTGCATCTCTTCTTCAGTGTTTCCTTTGCAGCAGGTTTGGTGGGTTTTTTTGTTTGTTTGGGGGTTTTAGTTTTTTTGTTGTTTGTTTGGTTTTTTGTTTTGTTTTTTGTTTTTTACTTTTGGCTGAAAGAACTGCATGACTTTGTTGAATTGGATGATTGTCTAAGAAAAGAAAGTGGGCTAAACCAGGCTGCATTTCCTCACCTCTGCTACAAGCTAAGAGCACACACATAGAACTGGTACCACAGTCCAGCTAATGCTTAATGACTTTTGAAGCAATGACAAGTTGATCAAGTGAGCCTGCACTCTCAAGGTTTTTTTTAAACAGATATTTCCTCCTCTGTTATACAGTGGAAGTAATGAGAAAATTTTTATTTAACAGTCTAGTAAGTTTCGAGTTCCAAATGTTACAAGGACCTTTATTTCCATTCTTTTCAATTTATTATTTTTACTGAAAGTTTTTTAATGCTTATTGCTACAGTGGCAGTAGGGCAATAATAATTGATGTAAAAGCTTAGTGTCATGTATAACTGTGCCATGTCATAGCACAGTCTAATGAATATTAGCTCTTCAGTTTCCTCATCCCAAGGTTTCTGTGCACTCCACCTTCTGTTAAAGTGGGAGTATCTCATGGTACCTGGGTAAACAAGAACATGTTAGTGTTACTAACTCTATTGGGTTTGTCTGAGGTGGAGTTGATTTCCCCCACAGCAGCCCTGATAGTGCTGTGCTTTGTATTGGTAGGAGAAAGGTGTTGGTAACACACCAGCGTTTCAGCTGCTTCTGAGCAGTGCTCGCACAGCATCCAGGCTGTCTCTCCATTCTCCCTCACCATGAGGCTGGGGGTGGGTGTTTTGGGACACAGCCAGAACAGCTGAGCCAAATTGACCGAAGGGATATTCCATAACATGTGACATCTGCTCAGCAATAAAAGCTAGGAGAAAGGAGGGGGCATTCGTTATTATGACATTTGTCTTCTGGAGGAACCACTATGCGTACTGAAGCCCTACTTCCAGGGAAGTGGCTGGACATTGCCTGCTGATGGGAAATAGTGAATGAAAAGCTTTTTTTTCCTTTGCTTCCTCACTTGGCCTTTGTTTTTGCTTTATTAAATCGTCTTTACCTTGACCCATGAGTTTTCTTCCATCTGATTTTCTCCCCCTCTGTCCTACTGAGGAGGAGAGTGATAGAGCAGCTTGGTGGGCACCGGTCGTCCAGCCAAGGTCAGTCCACCATACTGACTTTGCACCTAAAACAGAGTCAGACTGAGCTATCTGGAAGGTGGGATAAATTAAATTTTCTTTTAGATTAACCAAAATGCTCAAGTTGGAGAACTTCCCAGAACGTGAAGTGAATGTGTGAGGACAGAGGACAAGCAAGACCACAGCACACTGCAATGAGGAAGAAGACGAGAAGGCTTTTAAAAGTCTGCCTGAAGCAGAAAATGAACACAAATTGAAATCCCAGGGATGGCTGTGAAAGGGAAACATTCCTGCTGTCCATGCAGAGAGTAATTCAGGGAGCTATAGAGAGTTGCTCAACTGTGAAGGGCAGAATGGAGAAAGGTCAATCTTTCTTCTCTCCCTTTTCCTCTGTGCAGTGAGAACGAAAGCAAAAGGTGATTTTGTCCTCAGGCTTTTATTTGCTTTGACTTACCCAGAAGACTTAAATTCTGTGCTATGATTTCCCCCATCCAACTATATTACTTTGTTGTTCTAATGAAATGTAATTTAGAGACTGAAAACACCTTTTTATGTGTTGCTGTTATTGCTTCAAAGAAAAATTTGGAGTAGCTCCATCTCAAGGTTCTGAGACCGTGTCATAAAAATGTTCTAAAACAATTTCTCAGCAAAAGATGCCTGTTCTCTCCAATAGTTAACAATGGTATTAGCAACTATATTTAACTGGTAAACATGTGCCAAAGAAACTAGATTGGCGTTAATTGTGGGTGCTGTTATTTTACATACTTATAAAAGACTTGCGATAATTGTACAATTAGTGTACTTATAAGAGGCCCAAAAATCTAGGCCAAAGGATTTCTTTGTGTTTATAAATTACAAATAGGGGACTGGCAACCAAGAATCAGACGGTATTAGAAAACAAGAGAAATTACGGCATAACTGATACAATTATCTTGTATTTGAAGGAAACGTTTAAGAGAGCATTAACAATTATGGAAGGCAAATAACTATGTCCTTCAAAACACTATTCTCAGGGCTGGGAGCAGGTTGACCAGCTGTAGCTGAGGTCTTCCACAGCCAGTTTTTTATAGAGTATTCATGTAAACCATGAGATGTTTTATGGAGAAGTAATGATACTTCTGAATCCTCTTTCAAGTTTGATCTGGGGAAAAAAGGGTCAGGATACAGTGCACAGGAATATAAGCTGATCTTCTCCTACAGTGGGAGGGACTTGGGTCTTCCAGTCCCTGCCTTGTGATCCATCCACTTGAGAAGTGTGGGGAGAGAGGTTGCCACTGAAGACTGAGGAAAAAATGTTTTGAGTAATTCAGCCTTCTCCTCATCTGTTGTTACAAGTTTGCCAGTCTTGCTCTTCAGGAAGGGTACACTTTCTTTGACCTTCTTTTTCTGGCTGACACACCTGTAGAAGCGCTTTTTATTTTTCTTTGTGCCCTTTCCCAAGTTCAGATTCAGCTGCGCTTTGGCTTTCCTGACCCCATCCCTTCGCAACCAGGCAGTGTCATTATACTCTTCCCAGAATACGTCTCCCTGTTTGCCCTGACTGTGCATTTCTTTCTTGCCTTTCAGTTTGACCAGCAGGTCTCGACTCAGCCATGCCAGTCTCTTGCCTTCCTTTCCCGATTTCTTAGATCTGTGGACCGAGAGCTCTTGCACTTTGTGGAAAGCATCCTTAAAAATCTGCCAGGTCTGTTCTGCTCCCTTGTCCCCAAGGGCAGTTTCCCAGGAGGTCCTATCCTAACTCCCTGAATAGTTGGAATTTTTCTTTCCTAAAATTCAGGATCCTGACTCCACTCTTCACTTGACCCGTATCCCTCAGAACTGCAAACTCCAGCAGTACATGATCACTGCAGGCTAGGCTGCCTCCAATCTTGATATTTCTGACTAGCTCACTTGTGTTGGTGACCAACAGCTCCAGTATCACACCTCCTCTGGTAGCGCTGTCTATTTCCTGGCTTAAGAAGTTATTCTCAATGCACTCCAGGAGTCTCCTGGATTCCCTACAGCTTGCCATGCTACTTTTCCAGCAGATGTTGGAACTGTTGAAGTTTCCCAGCAGGACAAGAGCCTGTGAGTGTCACCTCCTGTAGTTGGAGTAAGAAGGCTTCATCAATAGGCTCCCCTTGGTTAGATGGCCTGTAGTAGATACAAACCACAAGGCTCCCTTTGCCATCTTGGTCTCTAATTCTTGCCCATAAATTTTCAACCTCTTTGTGTCTATTCTTCAGAGACAGCTATTCACAGTTTCCCTATTTCTTGATGTAAAGTGTGGTGCTTCTGCCCCTCCTTCTTCGCCTGTTGCTTCTGAACAGTCTGTAACCAATGATAACCACACTCCAGTCATAGGATTTGTTCCATCAAGTTCCAGTACTAGCAACTAGGTCGTAGCTTTGTAGGAGCACAATGGCTTCCAAGTCCCCCTGTTTGTTGCCCATGCTCTGTGCATTGGTGTAGAGGTATTTCAGCTGGGCTATTGATCATGTCACCTTCTTAGAGGAACACCCCTTGATTCCTTTGAGGTAGTTCACTGGTGTTTCCCTCTTGGCTCCTGTTACCTCAGCAGCCTCTGGCTCATCTCTGTAAGACTTCAGGTGTGAGGCACTGCAGTCAGCAAGTCTCAGAGGAACAGGCTGATGGACCTCACTAGGACACCATCCCTCTCACCTTGGCATGTCATCCCACAGTTTGTTATGTGCAAGCCTGATATTATCCCACTCACCCTTCAACTAGGCTTGTTCAAAGCTCTGTCAATGACACCCACTAGCTTGTGAACAAAGACCTTTTTTTCCCTTTCAGAAAGGTGAATTCCATCTGATGCTAGCAGGCCTGCTGCTGTGTAGACCATCCCATTATCAAAAAAACCAAAATTGTGTCAGTGACACCAGCCATGGAGCTGTGTATTAATAGACTGGGCCCATCTGTTTCTTCGAATGTCACTACCCATAACTGGAAAGAGAGAGAAAAAAATAACCTGTGCTCCAGATCCCCTTACCAACTGTCATGAGGCCCTGAAGCATCTTTCAATTGCCTTTGGACTATGCATTGTGGCTTCATCATCACCCACATGGAAAAGCAGCAGTGGGTAATAGGCCGAGGGCCGTACCAGGCTAGGAAGTTTCCTAGTAAAGTCCTTAACCCAGGCCCCAGGGAGGCAGCAGACATCCATAAGAGGAGGGTCTGCCCAGCATATGGGACCCCCTATCCCCTGCAGAAAGGAGTTGCCTACAACCATAACCCATCTTCTCTTCTTCATGGAGATGGCCATGATATAGGGGGGTAGGCTTTTCTGACCTTGACAACACCTTTCGTGAAGGTGGACTATCATCTACATCATCCATTGATTGGCCTTCCGTGTCCAAAGTCTCATACCTGTTGTACAGAGGCACCTGGGAAGCCAGTGTGGGCAAGGAGAGGGTTTATCTGCTGCACTGAGAGTGGAATTGCTTTCATTCACTCCTCTCCTTTAAGCTTCTGCCTTCAGCCTTGGCAGGGGAGGATACAGGATCCCTCTGATCTTGTTTTTTTTTTTTCTGGTGGCTCTCCTGTTTCTGTCTCAGGGAGGGCAGAGCATGGTTCCACGAGTCTATCTCTTTCTTGATGATCCTTAACCTTTCTACTTCCTCTTGTAGCTCAGTCGCCAGTCTGAGCAGATTGTCCACCTGGTCTCACCTCACACAGCCATTCTCACTAGTGCCATGAGAGGCTCTGCCACTGTCCGCAGCCTGAGACCTGGATGGCTGCATGTTTTCGTGGGTGCTCTGTTTGGGTTGCCACATCCATTCTGCCAAGTGCAGAGAACATAGCTTTCTGCTGGTGGGTATTGTGCTAAGCTCCTTCTGAGAGGGTGACAGCCACCAATTGAACTCACCCATTGAGCTGTTAGGGTGACTACTATGGTTAGTAACACTAATAGGAGATACATCGTTTGGCACGGGAGGTGTCAATAGAAAAATACTGACAGTAATAATAAGGTGCCCACAGTTTAAGCAATAAGGGGCTTTGGGAAGATGTTAGAATAATTAGACTAGTATCTGTGCTACAAAAACCTGGTCTAAATCCAAGAGGAACTACTTTTATTGACTTCTATAAATGTTAGACCAGATTGGTTTTGATCAAGTATTTTTTCACGACACCTTCATCTTTTCATTGGTGAAAATCAGGGAAAAAATAAAATATTTATTTTCAACATTTCTTTCAAAATAGAAAGATTGGACTGTAATGTCTGAATAAAAACTATTTTCAAAAGCTTGCTGAGATTCCTAAAATAAAGAAACAGTCTGCAAATTAAAAAAAAAAANCTGTTTGTTGCCCATGCTCTGTGCATTGGTGTAGAGGTATTTCAGCTGGGCTATTGATCATGTCACCTTCTTAGAGGAACACCCCTTGATTCCTTTGAGGTAGTTCACTGGTGTTTCCCTCTTGGCTCCTGTTACCTCAGCAGCCTCTGGCTCATCTCTGTAAGACTTCAGGTGTGAGGCACTGCAGTCAGCAAGTCTCAGAGGAACAGGCTGATGGACCTCACTAGGACACCATCCCTCTCACCTTGGCATGTCATCCCACAGTTTGTTATGTGCAAGCCTGATATTATCCCACTCACCCTTCAACTAGGCTTGTTCAAAGCTCTGTCAATGACACCCACTAGCTTGTGAACAAAGACCTTTTTTTCCCTTTCAGAAAGGTGAATTCCATCTGATGCTAGCAGGCCTGCTGCTGTGTAGACCATCCCATTATCAAAAAAACCAAAATTGTGTCAGTGACACCAGCCATGGAGCTGTGTATTAATAGACTGGGCCCATCTGTTTCTTCGAATGTCACTACCCATAACTGGAAAGAGAGAGAAAAAAATAACCTGTGCTCCAGATCCCCTTACCAACTGTCATGAGGCCCTGAAGCATCTTTCAATTGCCTTTGGACTATGCATTGTGGCTTCATCATCACCCACATGGAAAAGCAGCAGTGGGTAATAGGCCGAGGGCCGTACCAGGCTAGGAAGTTTCCTAGTAAAGTCCTTAACCCAGGCCCCAGGGAGGCAGCAGACATCCATAAGAGGAGGGTCTGCCCAGCATATGGGACCCCCTATCCCCTGCAGAAAGGAGTTGCCTACAACCATAACCCATCTTCTCTTCTTCATGGAGATGGCCATGATATAGGGGGGTAGGCTTTTCTGACCTTGACAACACCTTTCGTGAAGGTGGACTATCATCTACATCATCCATTGATTGGCCTTCCGTGTCCAAAGTCTCATACCTGTTGTACAGAGGCACCTGGGAAGCCAGTGTGGGCAAGGAGAGGGTTTATCTGCTGCACTGAGAGTGGAATTGCTTTCATTCACTCCTCTCCTTTAAGCTTCTGCCTTCAGCCTTGGCAGGGGAGGATACAGGATCCCTCTGATCTTGTTTTTTTTTTTTCTGGTGGCTCTCCTGTTTCTGTCTCAGGGAGGGCAGAGCATGGTTCCACGAGTCTATCTCTTTCTTGATGATCCTTAACCTTTCTACTTCCTCTCGTAGCTCAGTCGCCAGTCTGAGCAGATTGTCCACCTGGTCTCACCTCACACAGCCATTCTCACTAGTGCCATGAGAGGCTCTGCCACTGTCCGCAGCCTGAGACCTGGATGGCTGCATGTTTTCGTGGGTGCTCTGTTTGGGTTGCCACATCCATTCTGCCAAGTGCAGAGAACATAGCTTTCTGCTGGTGGGTATTGTGCTAAGCTCCTTCTGAGAGGGTGACAGCCACCAATTGAACTCACCCATTGAGCTGTTAGGGTGACTACTATGGTTAGTAACACTAATAGGAGATACATCGTTTGGCACGGGAGGTGTCAATAGAAAAATACTGACAGTAATAATAAGGTGCCCACAGTTTAAGCAATAAGGGGCTTTGGGAAGATGTTAGAATAATTAGACTAGTATCTGTGCTACAAAAACCTGGTCTAAATCCAAGAGGAACTACTTTTATTGACTTCTATAAATGTTAGACCAGATTGGTTTTGATCAAGTATTTTTTCACGACACCTTCATCTTTTCATTGGTGAAAATCAGGGAAAAAATAAAATATTTATTTTCAACATTTCTTTCAAAATAGAAAGATTGGACTGTAATGTCTGAATAAAAACTATTTTCAAAAGCTTGCTGAGATTCCTAAAATAAAGAAACAGTCTGCAAATTAAAAAAAAAAACAACTTAGAGTTCAATGGAAAGATTTTTTCTAGAGAAAAATAAAATGAAAAAAAAACCAAAGAAAGCCTCTTAAATCGACTGGAAAGATTTCTTCTCCTTTTTCGTGTTATTTTTTTTCAGTATGATCAAATAACAACTTCCAAAAACGTCTCTAGGAAATCACTGTATGAATGTCCGGAGCTATGGAAGACTATAAACTATACGGCTTAGACCTGGGACTGTAATTATTTATACATAAACATATATTTTAGATAGTACCTTCAAGCTGTTCAATATTTTTTATTGGAAAAGCTTTTGCAGCCATGTACAAGAAGACCAACCTTGGTACTTCAAGTTTTTCATATGAGAAATACAGAAACAGTTGTTCTAGACTAAACTCATCACACAGCTGTGTCTATATCATACTTATCCTTATATTGCACAGATGCAGTTCAGTCAGTTTTCAGTCAAATTGTTGACTGCAATATATTTTCTAAAACTCGAAGACAAATTAATCCAAGAAAGACTACCTTCTTAGAGTATCTGCTATCCATTAGGACAGGACACTTTTAACAGCCATTTTGTGTAAGATCTCTGTGGCCATTGTCAAATGTGCAATAACAAATCTGACTCTTAAATAGCTACAGTTATCAGTGTTTAAAATATTACCACTATTCAAGGATACGCTCCAAAGTGCAGTCATCCTGTGTTCTTTTCTCGTCACAAAAGCTGCTAAAGAGCACAAAAACTCAACAAATCAGATTATTTATTAATCATATAATCATATGTCATTTAGAGATTTCTTTCAGCTTCTGGAAATGCTAACTGACATTTAGCATCTTTGATTACGTATTTAAACATTTCTGTACTATTAGCCTATTATCTAAACTCAGAGAAGATACTCTAAGCTATTTTGTCTGTAGAAGTTCTTTACAGGCAACTTCTTTTCCAGTTTCAGTTTACCCTGTTAGACCACCAAAATGCCACAAATCTGTAAAGCGGTTGGGATTATTTGAGGCTTAATTCAAATTTAGTTACTTGTCACTTGCATGTTCGTAAAAACATTGAACCAAACTTTGACTTCCCTGTGAAAAGTCCCATTAAATGTAATTGGACTGTGAAGTGTATAGAACAGAGGAAACAGCCTCAAGCTGTGCCAGGGGAGGTTTAGATTGGATATTAGGAAAAAATTCTTCACCCAGAGAGTGATCAAGCAGTGGAACAGGCTGCCCAGGGAGGTGGTAGGATCACCATCCCTGGAGGTATTTAAAAGATGGGTAGACATGGTACTCAGGGGCATGGTTTGGGGTGGTTTTGGCAGTGTTATGTTTATGGTTGGACTCAATGATCTTAAAGGTTTCTTCCCATCTAAGTGATTCTAAGATTCTGGGATTCTGTATGCATCCTGAAGCATTTTTTCCCTTTAAACTCTAAAAGCCATGAAATTCCCACACAAATAATTGTATGTACTCCTATTTGCAGGAATTCTAGGACAAAGTTCTCTAACATTACACACCAGCATTCTATTCTAGTGTTGACCTACTACACAACCCAAAATATCTTCAGGTAGCCATTCAGTAATTTTCATTTTCCTTGTTAAATTAACAGGTACTGAAACTTTGGAAATTTTCAGTTTAAGAAAAAAACAAAAAAACCCAACCCCCAAAAAAACCCACTGTGTATTCATTTCACTGAATGTTTCATAACTCAAAAAAGGGATGTAGTTGCAGTTCAGCAGGGAAATTAATGATTTATTTTATGGAATACAGATGGGAGGAGTTCACAACTTGTAGTTGCAACTACTCTGTGAGAAATGGAATTACATGAAATATTGTTGTTAGACTGTCATGCCAGAACTGAAACAGGTGGAGGAGTTTTACTAGCATAAAGTTCTTTCTTCACCCTAGTATAAGTCTAATTTCTTGAAAACCCCATTTCAGTGATGAGCTCTACTTCTTAGTTTGCAGTTACCATTATTGCAACAATACTACATCATAACATTGGAAAGAGTACTTATTATAAGTCTTGACCTGTTGAGTCCAAAAATCCTCAGGGGTAAAGTTTCTGGAGCTTAAGGATCCCTTTTTTCTACATCATACTATTTATTCTGGGTCATAGCTTACTTTTATAAGTTTAATCTTAGTAATGACATGAGAATTCAATGTACACAAGTAGTCCTTATAATTTTACATGATCAATAAAAGACTTTTTTAGGTCCGACTTGCCCAAAGTGCTAGATCTTATTTCCAATAATAAGACAGCATAAAACATGTCTCAGACTGGAGGCTCAGAAGTGGAGGTGTCCGACATTAGTCATCAGCTGTCCACAAATAAAGATAATTTTCTTTATCATTTTAAGTAGTCAATGGTGATAATTATTTCTTTTGTGGCTAAAGACTGATTTGAAAAGTAGACATAAAAATAACTGTAATTGCTTCAAATTAGCTGAACAAAAAGGAAAATGCAATGTCCTATACTTCTATGAGAAATTATAATTTATATTCTACAATAAATATTCCCACACTCTGTGACCCCACTATAATAATGAGCTCTAAAAAATTTCTGTAGATGTCTCTTTCTGTTACCACCAAAGCTAAAAGTCACATTATTTCCTATCTTTTCCTTTTTGCATTTCATGCCTAACCCATGACAAAAGAAGAAAATATTTTAAAGACGATAAAATACCACCAAATGAAGTATTTGCTATTGTAACTAAATGACTTGGAAAGCCTCCCAGTGGTCAGACTGCTGCCCAGGAATACTTCAGCATATATGCAAAGGCAAATACACAAGGTGAAGAGGCAAAGATGAGTACAGGTATGGTTGCCAATTTTTAAGTTTCTCTGACTGTGTTGGAACACTGTTTGTCCTCCTTCTCCCTCAAGTGAAAGAAAATTAAATGGTAACCAACTTTTCCACACTGGAGCTTTATCACAATTTTCTTTGAAGATGACAGGTGTCATAGCATCTTCACTTTAAGCTGGAAAAATCTTTGAACTCATCATCTCCACTTGGCAGGTTTTCAAATTTGCAATCACCTGAAACATAGGAATATTCTATCAACAAAATGTGTCAGAAAGGTTGGACAGTGCTCTGAGCTATAATCACAGAAATGAAAGAGGCTAGATATTGTCTTCACTGATATTATTCAAAGAAATGTCAGGCACCTGAGGACGGAGGGCACCAAAGCAGATGTCTCCCCACAAAGTTGGGAGAAGTGTTTGGAAGGAGCTCTGAATAGCAGTGGGGAAAGGACTCCATCAGAAGGTGAAGTCCTCTGGCAGCCACTGTAAATGCAGAAAATTTGTGTTATGCATAGTTGACTTCTTCTGACCCCCACACATTATGGGGCCAATTATACAGATCACTCATGTTTAAGCAGGAAAAAGAAGAGTTTGTTTATTTAGAATGTATACCGAACAGCTTAAATAAATAACTATATATGTTTATATATATATAAAAATAAATATACACAGTTATATTTTTTTTACACACACGCACATATATATATATGTGCGTGTGTGTAAAAAAAATATAACTGTGTATATTTATTTTTATATATATATAAAAATAAATATACACAGTTATATTTTTTTTACACACACGCACATATATATATATGTATGTCATGAGCCATCCAATACCAAATTATTCCAGAGTATTTGTCAAATGCTTTGCAAAAAATCCTGGTTTTTTCACAGATTGCCTGTGAACTTCATCGAACAGACGTGTTTTCCAGGCTGTACTCTGGTGCTGCATCTGTGAAAGACAAAACATAGGCTTCAATCAAGTACTGTTTAATAATCATAATCATAATAACAACAACTAGTAGTAGTAGTAGTAGTAGTAGTAGTAGTAGTAGTAGTAGTAATAATCCTGAAGTAACTATTTTATTTTTATCATTTACAAAGTTGAAGTGCTTTAGTTAGCAACCATAGTTGTTTCACTCAGTGATGGCCCTGCTTTAGAGATTTTCTTCTTAGAAAAAAAGAAACTTAGAAAATCACTGGAATGTTCATCCTCCCTTCTCTGTTTCACACATCTCATTGAAATGGTCACAGAAACTAGCCACTTGTGCTTAAGTCATCATATCACATAAATAAAGAATTGTGACATTGTCTCATAGAAAATATTCTGTCTAGCTATAAAGAATGTAAATAATCTTCATGCCAGCTTGTTCCTAAAGCAATACATACCTAACCAGTGCAACTGGAAAGCAGAGTGTGAGCAGTAGGATGCAATGTCTATTTTTTACCTGAATAAGTAACAAATTGCAGTGAAAGCACACATCAAGGTGATAACATTGTTCCAAACACATCGTTTGTTTTAATAATGAATTGAAGTGCTAAACTGCTCCTTTGGAAAAGTTTTGAGATCCAAATTGTGTTAGGTGTTTATAAAATAAGAAAGAGCATAAATTAGCCACTGAATAAGAATTAATCCATATAAATATTATGTGGAACTAATTTGCATTTTGCCATGTGGGAATATCAGGGGTTTTTTTTGGGGGGGAGGGGAACAAGCAAACAAAAAAGATCAAACAAAAATATGTAATGACTGTTCTTTTTATGCTAGTGAGGTAACTGCTGTAAGCAAGAAATGCAGTGTAGAGAAGTCTGCATATAGTACATTGTATATTTTTGATAGTGTGAACCAGTATGTTGATGCTATGTGTTAGTTTAGCTCAATATTACAGGCATATGTAAGTGTTTAGTGTATGCTACTGCTCTTCTATAAGTTAATTTTAAATCAGTGGAACTCAGGGTTCTGGGAAGCTGCCTCTTAAATTCCTGTCATCTAATTCAGTAGCAAAATGTAAGAGTACTTATGCCTTCAGATTTCCTGATTTGGAAGGAGAAATTCTTTTGACACCTTCTTTCAAGAGATATCTCGAAACACAAATGAAGCTGAGATGTTCAATTTCTTTCATGGGTGGACTCATAAGTTTTTTATGTGTCATTACTATTGAGCTTACTGTACAAAAATTTGATCCCCCTTACTAACTTTTTGCTTGTTCTTAAACAAAGCTTTCTGAAACCCTTGCAAAACCGTTAATGTTTCTTAATCTTACACAGGATTCTTCACAGTTATAATTTTACACACCACTGTTGGTTTCCACAGAGCTCTCCCAAAAGGTAAATGCTACTGCATCATTTGCGAGGTCTGGAACTGGAAACCTAGAAGGTTTTGTTGAATTACTATACACTGAGATCTTCTGGAGTTCAGGCAAGAATCAAGAGCAGTCCTCTGTCAGAGTCTGTATCTTGGAGACCTTCCTGCTCAAGAAGGAGTAAGTTCGCAGCAATTGTGCATGCAAGTTTTAGTACAGTTGAGATTTTAAGGAAATATGTTTGTATGGAAAGCTACATGACTTTGAAAAGACATTCTGTCACAAACTCCTGAATATTACCAGGATACAATCAATACAATTTTAGAAAGATTACCTGATCAGGAATGTAAAGCATGATAGCTGACCCTCCTTAACATCACAGCACCTGGAAGTAGCAGATGTTTCTAGCAGCTTACAGAAAGAACAATAAAAAGTCTGTAGATCTTTTGAAAACCTGTGTTTTCTTCCAATGGCTTAACTACTTGCACATGTATGCACTGAATTGAAAATCTTTAGCTTAAAAATGAAAATGAAAACTCCAGATGGCCTTGTAATTGCATCTTCCTGTTTTCCCAGAGCAACCTGGATCCTTGGCAAATAAGGACAGGTGTTACAAACAGGTATAATTTTACTTTTCTCAGTGTTGCTGCCTGAATATGACATGAACATGAAATCTCCTTCTGCAGTTGGAAATGTTGTCAAAATCAGTCCCAAACTGACCTTTAATATTATAGAAAAGACAATGAACACAACTTCTTTTATTCCCTTCCCTTCCCTTCCCTTCCCTTCCCTTCCCTTCCCAAACCTTCCCAAACCTTCCCAAACCTTCCCAAACCTTCCC
>VZSF01007206.1:25147-94003 GCA_013398295.1 Chionis minor
CCCTTCCCTTCCCGCACCTTCCCTTCCCTTCCCTTCCCTTCCCGCACCTTCCCTTCCCTTCCCGCACATTCCCTTCCCTTCCAGCACCTTCCCTTCCCGCACCTTCCGGCACCTCCCCTCCTCCCCTCCCCTGTGTCGGACCATGTATAAAAATGAATTCTAGGAAAAATTTACAGTGGTTTGTTACTCAGAAAATGTTTTACCTTAAGTCTTGTTATGTGATTGCTATTATCAAAATAAGAAAAATACGCATATTTTTCTCCCTTTTTTTAAAGTTATTTTCACATATTTAAAGGATCCAATAACATTTGTTCAGAAATGAATCTGCTTTTGTATTGTAGTATTGGCTGATTTCTAACAGTTGTCTTCAGCTCAGTCCAACAGACTTGTTGGCCATCAAGTATTTATGATATTGTACAGGACTGGATACAGGAACATACTTTGGCCCAATCAAGGTAACGACTACAAGGACAGTAAAAGGAAAGATAACTCATCTCTTGATTCTGCCAGAACAACTCATATAAAGTCTTTGTACAAACTGAAACTCTGCTGCGTATTAGGGAGTCCAGACAGGATGCTCCAGAAAAAATTATTTACTTTCTCTGGTATAAATAGCTTCTAGAGAATTTTAGATACACTGAAATTCATAGTATCATAGAATTATCTATGTTGAAAGGGACCTTTAGATCATTGTGTTAAACGATAAACCTAACACTGCCAAAACCACCCCTAAATAATGTCCCTCAGCAGCACATATACCCAGAAGGTCCCAATTGTTGATAAAGATATTAAACAGAACTGGCCCAAATATCAAGGCCTGGGGAACACTGCTTGTGACTGGCCGCCAGCTGTGTTTAACTCCACCACTCCTTGGGCCCAGCCTTCCAGCCAGTTTTTTGACCCAGCAAAGAGTACACCCGTCCAAGCCGTGAGCAGCCAGTTTCTCCAGGAGAACACTGTGGGGAACTGTGTCAAATGCTTTACTAAAATCCAGGTAGACAACATCCACAGCATTTCCCTCATCCATAAGGAGATCAAGTTAGTCAAGCAGGACTTGCCTTTCATGAACCCATGTTGACCCATAATGGCACTCAGGATGATCACTCCCTAATCTTTCCCAGCACTGAGGTCAGACTGACAGGCCTGTAGTTCCCTGGATCCTCCTTACAGCCCTTCATGTGTATGGGTGTCACATTTGCTAATCTCCAGTCAACTGTCCTGCCACTGACACTAGTCTCAGAGCCAGGTATTTATTTGCTGGTTTTTTCCCATTACTTTCCTCATTCTTACCCGTAACTGGAGGGGTAGAGAAGAGCACTGCTGTGTTCCTGATCCTTTAACCAGTCATCCCAAGGCCCAGAGCCTCTGTTGATCACCCTCAGATCACCCTTTAATCTGTTTCCCATTAGGGCCTTCCTCAATAAATTAATATTTGTCTTTCCCAGAAAACAACTCTTTTATTGTCTTCCACTAGATATATTTTCTTTTGGTTCCACATCTTTTTTGACAAGGAGAAAGAACTATACAAGCTGATGAAAACATTATCTCTTATTTCAAAGTGGTCAGATTTTGCCTTCTATGGGCTATTAAAAAAACTTTGTTTTTAATATAATTGGATCTTGGGAAACAAACTATAATAGAAAATTGACTTTCATTCTCTTGTAATTTACTCAAGAAATTGCAGTATTATGTTTTTGAAGCTATTTTTAAGTTTGAGAGTCTAATGTTTTGACACTCTTGAGACTGACAGCTGTCATAACATTTCATCTTTCACTAAATTTTTAGCAAGAGGTTTTTATGGATATGTTTAATAAATTATATCTACAATTTCAAATAATTATGCTGCTCAAGACATTTATTTTACCTCTGTTTTATAAGGACTAGCAGTATATTAATAAGGAATTGAATACATGAAGTATATAACTTATTCATAGAAAGCACTGAAATGATCACCATTCTTTGTGCTACTGTTGCAGTTGAATGAATGTGTAAAGAGATTTTATATGTATACATATACATATATATGAACATTGATATCTTTGTTCATAACATACCAGAAGATCTCTGCTTATTGTCATGGGCATGTTTAGGAGACTTATAAATCTGTCCAATTTTAAACTTTAAAATTGATTAATTAACAGAACAGTTTATGCTAAATTTTTCACAGTATTAATCACCATTAATACAAGTGCAAATCGGTTAGTCTTCAACACTTGTGTCCTAGATGAGCTGTGAGGATGCAATGCCATTGGCTCAGTGCTGTGGAGTTAGGGCTGATAGCTGGGGTCCTTGGTGGTGCTTGGTCATGGAGATTATGGTGATCAGGCCTGAAAGCTGTTAGATAGGAGAAGTCAGAGCCCGATCAGGTTTGTCTTGTCTCTTTTCTTAGCTTTCTTCACTGAGATCTGATAGGTTTATGCCATTTCTCCTCCCAGAAAGAGGATATTCTTTGCTCTCACTGATGCTTATCTAGCTTTCTTTGGTCTTGCCAGTCACCTTTCTGGTACATTCAGCAGGATGTCCCATCTATTTGCAATCCCCTCTGCTTATCTTAACCCCCGTTGACAACTTTTTTACTTCATTGCCTTTCAGGTACAAGCACAGCAATCTTCATTTGCCCCTTTGTTGATGACACTTCTCACAAGCTTAGCTGAAATGCTTGTACATGGTATTCAACTATGTTATCACAGTGTTACAAAATACTAAATTATTGTTGTTAACTGCACTATTTTAATAGGCTTGTATTCATTTTCAAGGCAAAGTAATATTAATTATATGCTAATACATTTATAATTTATAGGTGTCACAGGTCTCTGCTTTGGCTGCAATGTTTCTGAACCAGAGTTGTACATATTACTGAACATTTTTTATATTTCTTAGAAATTCTGAGACCAAGAAATCCTCAATGTACTCAAGACAGGTAGATCTCTAAAACTCTGATTTACCCTAAAAGTCTGGGTAAGATGATTTCCACATGTAAGCAGTAGACTTCTGCTACACTCTCGTACCTGCTTAGTTGCTCTTCATAGAGTTACAGAAAATGTTCAAAAAGGCACATTAGTTGACTGCCTACTATATTTGTAGTAGCTGACTATGATACAAGGATTTTTAATTGATGAGTCTCTGTATCTCGTTGACTTGGGTCTTGGTTGACAAAGACGCTTAAGCTTTGCAGTACAGGTTGAGTTTCTACTTCAAAGTGGAAATTAAGCACTGAACATTTTGAATTATATGAGTTTGGTTTTGAACTCTCCACTGATAGGTTAGGTACTTAGGATGTATTAGGATTGACCATAGACCATATTGAATTTATAAACCCAAGAAGGGATGAAGCGGTAGAGCTTAAGTTTTATTTCTTCTCAGGACTTCATATATAAAACAGACTTAGAATGCTTTATTGATTGCACTGCATTAAACTGGATTAAACCTGCAATCCCTTAAAAGGCAGCCCTAAGGAGCACAGTGACCAGGAGCACTGTGAACAGAGCAGTCAGCCAGGGTGTGGCATGGCAGTTTGCATGGTGGTTCATGTGGAATGGTGTGTGGAAGGGCAGTGAAGCTATAACAGCTTGACCAGGGAGCCATGGCACCTACCTGGCAGAAAGCCTTGGGCTCCCCAAGCTCTGCACGCAGCAGGACAGAGGCAGCTTCCCAAACAGAGCTCTGGTGGGACCATGCTGCTACCTAAGCATCAGGCTGCAGGTTGTGCCCTAGTCTTACACCACTATCAGATGGCAGCAGTGAGTGTGCCTCTGGGAGGTGTGCCCAGGTGGAGGAACTCTTCTGTTTGGTGACAGACCTCTGGGAGAAGGTGGGTAGGTTGAGAACTACCAGAGAGTGCGAGAAAGAGGTAGACTGCTGGAGTAACATCCTACCTTCCCTGAAACAGGCCCAACAGGCAGACAGGGCACATGATAGAGAAGATTCCCTGTCTTTGCTCTGCCTGGCTGAAGAGGGCAGTTTAGAGGATAGAGGGCAATGGCAACAGGTTCCTGCCTGCTGCAGCAGGCATGTCTCCCCTGCAACTCCCCCACCTTCTCAGGTGACCTTGCAAAATAGGCATGAAGCTCTGCAGGCAGAACTGAGCCATCACAAGGTGAAGAAGACTCAGTTAGCACAGATGTGTCACCAAAGTAAAGCCAAACTACACCCTGCATCATAACCTCTTCAGTAAAGAAAAAAAGATGGGCCACTGTCATGCAAAAGACAGATGACTACCTCCTGAAGGGAGCGGAAGGCCCAATATGCAGACCGGATCCACTTCTCAGGGAAGTCTGCTGCCTCCTCGGGGCCTGGGTTAAAGATATAAAAAAAAAGTTTCCCTCCCTGGTACATCCTTCTGGTTACTACCCATTACTGGTTTTTCAGACAGGCAGCAATGAACCAGCAGCAAGAAGCCTGATGGGAATCAACACAGGCCTCCAGGCTGTGGGATGACTGGTTAAAGGATTGGGACCACAAGTAGTGTTCTCCTCTATCATTCCAGTTGGAGGGAAGGATGAGGGAAGTAACGGCAAAAGCCAGCAAATCATTACCTGGCTCCGAGCCTAGTGTCAGCGCAAGACTTCGGGTCTTTTGATCACAGATCTGTTTACATGACACCAGGGCTGCTGGCAACTGACAGGGTACACCTGTCTCAAAGGGGGAAAAGATGCTTGGTGCAGGAGTTGGCAGGGCTCATTGAAAGAGTTTTAAACTAGTTTTGAAGGAGGAAGGAAATGAAACCAGGATCTCTAGAGACGAACCTGGGTGTGCCATACCAATGTCTGTGGGACAGGATGCTAGTGTGGTCCCCTGGTCTACTGACTCAGTGAAGGTAGGTGATGGAGATCCATGTGGCAGCAAAGGCGCAAGAGTCATTGATGGGGTAGGAATTCTGGCTGTGCCTGGGAACGGTTAGGTAGGAATTAGGGCTTCTTCCAGTAAAAAGGTGGCAGGACCAACAGCTGAACTGAAGTGCTACTACACTGACGCACACAGCATGGGCAACCAACAGGAAGATCTGGAAGCCATCGTTGAGCAGGAAATCTATGACATAGTCACCATCACAGAAACATGGTGGGATGACTCGCACAACTGGAGTGCTACAGTGGATGGCTATAAGCTCTTCAGAAGGGATAGGCAGGGAAGGAGAGGTGGTGGGGTGGCCCTGTATGTTAGGGACTGTTAGGAATGCCTGGAACTAAATGCCAGTGACAATAAGGTTGAGCGTCTATGGGTAAAACTCATGGGGAAGGCCAACAAGGCAGACATCATGATGGGAGTCTGTTACAGCCTGCCCAACCAGGGAGAAGAGGCAGATGAAATATTCTATAAACAGCTGGGAGAGGTCTGAAGATCGCTAGCCCTTGCACTTGTCAGGGACTTCAACCTACCTAATGTCTCCTGCGAATATAATACAGCAGAGAGAGAACAGCCTAGGAGGTTCCTGGAGTGTGTCGAGAATAACTTCCCGACACAGCTGGTGAGGGAGCCGACTAGCGAGGCTCAGGGAACAGAGGAGAATTTATGGTCTTTGCAAAAAGGGGCAGCCCACTGAGGAAGACTACAAAGATGCTGTGAGGATATGCAGGGAGAAAATCAGAAGGGGCAAAGCCCAACTAGAACTTAACCTGATTTCTGCCGTTAAAGACAACAGAAAAAGTTTCTGTAAGTACGTTAGAAATAAAAGAGAGACAAAGCAGAATCTCTACTCTTTGTTAGGTGGGGTGAGGGGAACTTAGTGACCAAAGATGAAGAAAAGGTTGAGGTACTTTATCTCAGTTCTTAGTAGTAGGACCAATTGTTCCCTAGCACCCAGCCCCTTGAGCTCGTCGATAGGGGTGGGGAGCAGAATGAAGNGGAGTCTGTTACAGCCTGCCCAACCAGGGAGAAGAGGCAGATGAAATATTCTATAAACAGCTGGGAGAGGTCTGAAGATCGCTAGCCCTTGCACTTGTCAGGGACTTCAACCTACCTAATGTCTCCTGCGAATATAATACAGCAGAGAGAGAACAGCCTAGGAGGTTCCTGGAGTGTGTCGAGAATAACTTCCCGACACAGCTGGTGAGGGAGCCGACTAGCGAGGCTCAGGGAACAGAGGAGAATTTATGGTCTTTGCAAAAAGGGGCAGCCCACTGAGGAAGACTACAAAGATGCTGTGAGGATATGCAGGGAGAAAATCAGAAGGGGCAAAGCCCAACTAGAACTTAACCTGATTTCTGCCGTTAAAGACAACAGAAAAAGTTTCTGTAAGTACGTTAGAAATAAAAGAGAGACAAAGCAGAATCTCTACTCTTTGTTAGGTGGGGTGAGGGGAACTTAGTGACCAAAGATGAAGAAAAGGTTGAGGTACTTTATCTCAGTTCTTAGTAGTAGGACCAATTGTTCCCTAGCACCCAGCCCCTTGAGCTCGTCGATAGGGGTGGGGAGCAGAATGAAGCCCACAGAATCCAAGGGGAAATGGTGAGTGACCTGCTACATCACTTAGACATACACAAGTCTGTAAGACCAGATAGTATTCACCTGAGGGTACTGAGGGAGCTGGTGGAATTGCTCACCAAGCCACTTTCCATCATTTATCAGCAGTCCTGGCTAACCGGGGAGGTCCCAGTTGACTGGAGGTCAGCAGATGCGATGCCCATAAACAAGAAGGGCTGCAAGGAAGATCTGGGGAACTACAGGACTGTCAGTCTGACCTCAGTGCTGGGAAAGATTATTGAGCAGATCATCCTGAGTGCCATTACAGGGCACAGCATTTGACACAGTTCCCCACAGTGTTCTCCTGGAGAAACTGGCTGCTCACGGCTTGGACGGGTGTACTTTTTGCTGGGTCAAAAAACTGGCTGGAAGGCTGGGCCCAAGGAGTGGTAGTGAATGGAGTTAAACCCAGCTGGCGGCCAGTCACAAGCAGTGTTCCCCAGGCCTTGATATTTGGGCCAGTTCTGTTTAATATCTTTATCAACAATCTGAATGAAGGGATGGAGTGCACCCTCTGTAAGTGTGCAGGTGACACCAAGTTGGGCAGGAGTGTCAACCTGCTTGAGGGTAGGGTGACCCTACAGAGGGATCTGGACAGGCTGGATTGATGGGCCAAGGCCAATGGCATGAGCTTCAACAAGGCCAAGTTCCAGGTCCTCCACTTGGGACACAACAACCCCATGCAACATTACAGGCTTGGGGAAGAATGTCTGGAAAGCTGCCTGGCAGAAAAGGATCTGGTGGTGCTGGTTGACAGCCATCTGAATGTGAGCCGTCAGTGTGCCCAGGTGGCCAAGAAGACCATCAGCATCCTGGTCTGTGTCAGCAATAGTGTACCAAGCAGGACTAGGGAAGTGATTGTGCCCCTGTACTTAGCACTGGTGAGGCCGCATCTCAAATCCTGTGTTCAGTTGTGGGCCCCTCACTACAAGGAAGACATTGAGGTGCTGGAGCACGTCCAGTGAAGGGCAATGAAGCTGGTGAAGGGTCCGGAGCACAAGTTCTTATGAGGATCAGCTAAGAGAACTGGGGTTGTTGAGGCTGGAGAAATGAAGGCTGAGGGGAGACCTCTCTCTCTACAACTAGCTGAGAGGAGGCAGGGATTGGTCTTTTCTCCCAAGTAACAAGTGATAGGACAAGAAGAAATGGCCTCGAGTTGTGCCCGGGCAGGGACATGGTTTAATGGTTGTTTTGGTAGTGTTAGGTTTATGGTTGGTCTTGATGATCTTAAAGAGATCTTAAGATCTCTTCCAACCTAGACAATTCTGTGTACAAAGGAATCCAATATTTTAATTTTTTCTTGCTTCTAAATATTTTAATCTTTCCTTTCTCCTACATAAAAGAAAACAATTTTAAGAAAAGAAAATTTTCAACAGAAGAGTCTCCAGACTACTTGCATCTTACTTTCCGCCCTGAAGGACCTGACTATTCTGAGGAAGACCACACTGGAGAAAAATCTAGGGTCATATATAACCACAGAACAGTTGACATTCTGCCTCCTGCTGCTCAGGAATAGAAGCAGTTTGGATGAATGATAAGCCTAATTTTCATTTTAGCCTTGGGGGAAAAAAAAGAAGCAATGGGTGAAATTATCTGAAAGCTTTTTTTTTTCCTAGTTAGACATTTAAACACTGAATGTCACCTGCAAACTACCTGTGAAAACAGAACAGGATTGCAATTGTGGCTTCTTACACCAGGTATTTGTAAGCAGAAATTTCATAGACTAGGATGCACTGTCCATCTATATCCATACAAAAGGATAACATTATATTACAGTACATTTTAGGTACTGCAAAAACTCAGATCCTTCTGTTCAGAACAAAAAATGGAGTAAGGTTTTGATTTTGATTGTGAACTTATGTTTTTCACCTCCTGATTTTCAAATTCCTAGCCAGCTGACATAAATAAACTAAAAATAATTATTTTGATTAAATAAATTAATACATATTCATTGTCATAGAGGCAATTCAAATCAAAGAAGAAATAGGAACATAAAATTTCCACTTTTAACATTTATTAAAAAATAATTACTCTTACACAATTAAGAACAGACTTGCAAATTCAGACAATGTTTCATGAAAAAGTGTGTAAATTATTTTAGAAACACACTGAATATAAACTTCTCTCCCCTCAGCAAAAAAAATCTCTGAACCAATAAACCCCACTGGAGGTACATAAAAATGAAGTTCTGAGAGAGAACCTGGCTTCAAGATAGTCTTTATGATGTTGTCATCTTATGTTTTAATGCTGACTTTGATACAGCTTTTTAAGAGTTGCAAATATCTGTGTGGCTGTACCATATGAAAAATGAGCTGTCACACAGAGAGAGACAGACCTCAGAATAATTTAAGATTTTCTGAACTACAGTTTAAATTAATATTTATAATGTTTCCACATGATCTTCCTATGACCTTATTGTAAATATAAAAGGAATTTGTAAAGTTCTGATGTTTTAATCGTAGCTGATTTACTTATTTCCAGAATGAAACTCAGTTTAATCCCTGTCTATTTCAACCACCTTATAAGTGGATATAAGGGTGTATATATAAGGTGTATAAATGAAAATTCTCAGTAAGGCATTAGGGAGCAGAAAACTGTTAGCATACTTAACAAACTTAGCAGTAAGAACAACAGTGTATAATATTAATCAATGCATCAGAGGAGAAATGATAAAAATATCCTAGGAAAAGATCTTGCAAATCAGAAAGAGAGAGAAAAAAAAATGTTCTTAAAAACTGTTTTTGAAAATAAGCAGTATCTGTCCTTCCATACAATGACACTGCTTTTTGCACTTAGAGTGAAAAGCAGGTAGATAATTTCCGAGAATTGCATTAAATCAGGCAAGGGGAAGATAGGTTTGATTTTACATGATGCCATGTTGACAGGTGTATTGGTATTGTCATATGAAAGTGACTATTACGAAACATCAAATTAACTCCAATGAAAAGGATAAACTCCCCACTTCTTTTAATGTATATTTTGTATTTTGTATGTCCTTTGCAAGATATGTATATATCTTTTTTTTTCTGAAGAAAAGTTGTCAAAATCTATTCTGCCAAAATCTTAACAACTTTTTCAAAACCAATATTCTATTATTTTTTGTTTTCATCAAAACACAACAAACTGAAACTTTTTTATCAGAACCTAGGATTTGCACTGACAAAGATTCAGTTTCTGGTTTTAATACAAATCTGCAAGACTTGAATGAATGCAACACCTTTCTGTCAAAATATACAGTTTTGAACAATACCTACGGCTTCTGCTATTAACTTTTTTGTGGAAACTTCTCGGCAGTCCCCTGATGCAGCTTTACACCAAAGCTTCCTTTATCACCAGGACTGGAATAGTGAACGTTGGAATAATACTGACATGAAGGTTGATGTTGTCATTTTCCTGAAAGTCTGAAATTATATACTCCAGCAGCGTATGAGAAATCATCCCATCCTGGTTTTTGTCTAGTTTCAGGAACCAGAATTTAAAAATGCTAGCTGGAATGCAGGTATTTTCCTTCTGATGTGTTT
Source organism: Chionis minor (assembly GCA_013398295.1). Classification (NCBI taxonomy): domain Eukaryota; kingdom Metazoa; phylum Chordata; class Aves; order Charadriiformes; family Chionidae; genus Chionis; species Chionis minor. The sequence goes on from VZSF01007206.1 coordinate 35,128, forward strand.
ACCTTTTCATATCACAACATTCTGAAGTAAAAAAATAAAACAAAAAACCAAGCAAAAATTATAAAAAAAAAAAAAAAGAAAAAAGAAAAAGAAGTGCTTTACAAACTCCCAGGTTGCAGCTTCTCATACTGAGAGACTATTCTCCTCTGTCTGTTGAGAGATAGTGTACAATTTCTCAGCTAGAACTGTGGTGAAGCATGTGTGCTGCAAACCTGGCAATGTTATGATATATTCTCATAATATCTTCTAAGAGAAGGCACTCTGGAGTTGCCACATAACCATGAAGTCTAACTGTTTGACCACGTTTAAGTATTAAAACAGCTCTACTAGAAGTGAATCCCTTGTTATAACGGTATCAAGGTGTTAATGCAAACCGTAATGGAATTGTATAACCTGTTATGATGCTAAAACTGGCATGGTTTGGGGGCAATCTGTGTGTCTTCTGTTTATGCCCTCTACTGTATCTACACAGACTGCTCAGCAAGAGCAGAAATTGTTCTAACAATTGTTTGTGGCATTGTAACAGCCTAACTTGACTTTCAGAGTACAGGGAGGGAAGAATATGGGATTGGAGAACATGCATGCACAGGACAGGAGCAGGATGTTTCCTAGGATGAGCACTGTGACAGAGCATTTGTCAGCTGGGCAAATCAAGGCACTTTTAATCTCATATAAAAGAAGCAGGAAGTGAGCACAAAGGCCAAACAACCATCCAAATTCTATGTCCAAATGGCACTTCCCAGTTATCAGGGCTTATTCCTTATGTCAAACTGATGATGTGGCATCACATTGTTGACAACTGCAAAAATTTAGTATTGAAGCAAGGGCACAGAGCCTGCTGTTTCAGCAGTTTTGTGGTGATGTATGGAGGAGGAAAGCAGTCTTGCAAGCTTCTATTACTGAACATCCACGGACATTGCAGTTTTAAAGGTCTCAGATGGAAAACCAAACACGTATTGTTAACTTCTTTTATGTTGTCCAGGATTTCATTGTTGTGATTTTAACAAGCCAATGTGACTGTAGATATGAAGTGCCTCTAGTGACTAATACTACCCAGAGTTTCTAAGCTGTGAGAACAGCTAGATTGTTACCAGAGCACATACAGTAGAAAGGTTTATATTAAAAAATCAAACAAGACAGAAACAAACAAACAAAAGAATTCTTTATGTACTCAACATTTCTTAGTGTGATGTGGTGCTTCATTTTTCTGAAGTAGAATTTAGCCATTTTTGCTCAAGGCATTTGTCACTTGAATATAATAATATAATACTATCATTAATCAAAGCATAACATAAAATCAGTGTAATCTGCAGCTGTGCATCTTGAAATATGACTATCCTTCAGTAACTTTTGTCAGAATTGTTCAACTTGTTTTTTGAACAATGTCATCAGAAAGTCACAGCACGGTTGAATAATTTAGCGTAGAAGGGACTTTCAGACATCTTCTCTGCTCAAAGCAACTCTAATTAGACCAAGTTGCTCAGTCCTGTGTCTGTTTCCGCCTTGGACACCTCCAACCACAGAGACGCCACAGACTCTCTAGTGATTCAGTCCAGCATCTGACCACTCTTGTGCTAAAAAAAAAAAAAAAAGAAAAAAGAACAATAATAATAATAAAAAATCATATCTCATCAGAATTGTTTGTATTCCAACTTATGCATATTGACTCTCGTCCTACTGCTATGTATCGCCAAGAAGAGTTTAGGTTAATTTTCTTTGTATGTACAAAGAAACTGTAGCGTACAAAGAAATTGTAGCAGAAGAGTGAGGTGGGTTGAAAACTGGCTGGCAGGTAGAGCTCAGAGGGTTATGGTCAGTGGGGCAGAGTCTAGTTGGAGGCCTGTAACTAGTGGTGTTCCTTAGGGGTCAATACTGGGTCCAGTCCTGTTCAATGTATTCATCAATGACCTGGATGAAGGCATAGAATGTACCGTCAGCAAGTTTGCTGATGACATGAGACTGGGAGGGGTGGCTGACACACCAGGAGGCTGTGCTGCCATTCAGTGGGACCTGGACAGGCTGGAGAGTTGGGCAGAGAGAAACTTAATGATGTTCCACAAAGGCAAGTGTAGGATCCTGCACCTGGAAAGGAATAGCCCCATGCACCAGTACAGGTTAGGATCTGAGATGCTGGGAAGCAGCTCTGTGGAAAGGGACCTGGGAGTCCTGGTGGTTGACAGGATGGCCATGAGCCAGCAATGTGTCCTTGAGGCCAAGAAGGCCAATGGCATCCTGGGGTGCCTCAAGATGAGTGTGGCAAGCAGGTCGAGAGAGGTAATCCTCCCCCTTTACTGTGCCCTGGTTAGACCACAAGTAAAGTACTGTGTCTGTTTCTGGGCTCCCTGGTTCAAGGACAGAGAACTGCTGGAACAGGTACAGTGAAGGTCTACAAAGATAGTTAGGGGGCTGGAGCATCTTTCTTAATGAGGAAAGGCTAGGGAGTTGGGTCTTTTTAGTCTGCAGAAGAGAAGACTGAGGGAGGATCTCATCAATGCTTATAAATACCTAAAGGGAGGGTGCTGGGAGGAGGGGGCCAGTCTTTTTTCAGTGGTGCCCAGTGATAGGACAAGAGGTAATGGTCACAAACTTGAATGTAGGAAGTTCCATTTCAACATGAGGGGGAATTTGATTACTTTGAGGGTGGCAGAGCACTGGAACAGGCTGCCCAGAGAGGTGGTGGAGTCTCCAACTTTGGAGACATTCAAAACCCACCTGGATGCCATCCTGTGCATCCTGCTGCAGGTGGACCTGCTCTGGCAAGGGGGTTGGACCAGATGATCTCCAGAGGTCCCTTCCAACCCCTAACATTCTATGATTCTGTGATTCTAACTCTGTACCCACCACAGAAAGCAGTGAAGTTTCCCCTTCCCCTCATCTTACCCGGGCTGAACCAACCCAGTGCCCTCTGCCTCTACCTGTATGTCCACCCCTGACCATCATGGGAACCCTCCACTGGACTCAATCCTGTATGTCAGGGTCTGTTCTGTGCCAGGAGCTCAACCCTGAACTATCAAGGTAGTCTTATCACTGTCAAGTAATGGGTCAGGATCTCTTCCCCTTGGTGGTGCAGCTGCAGGTGCAGGAGTTGCTTTTCTACATGGGCACTCTGCTGTGTCCCGGCAACTTGCTGGCCCCAGTTCTCCCCAGACATTTCTGCAGAGCTACTCTGAACCATCAGCCCCATCTTGTTGTGTTCCAGGGATGAGCTCAGCCCTCTTCATTAGCTTTGCACCCAGTGCAGTTTCCCAGTGGATCTTGCCAAACAAGTCTTTGAGTAGGCCAAAACTTTGCTCTTCTAAAATTCAGAGTGGTTGCATTTGTGAAATTCTTGCTCACTTCTCTCAGGATCTAAAGTTCCAGTCTCACAGTTACCACAGTCAAGACTGCTCTCAAGCTTCATGTCTTCAACCCACTCTTCCTTGCTTGTGAGTAGCAGGTCCAACAGAAGCTCTTCCCTGGCTGATTCACCAACCACCTGCATGAAAAATTTGCCCTTGGGTTGATTGAATATGTGTGCCTCTGCATCACTACTGCTGCTCCCCTGAACCTTACACGCAGGCTCACATTCCCCAGGGTGAAGTTCCATGCCTCTGAGCTCCTGCTTTGCATAGATCACCCCTTCTCTTGCCCTGACAACTCTGCCCTTCCTGAAGCACCTGTACCCCTGCACTGCAGCTTTGTAGGTATGAGAACTGTGCCACCATGTCACTGTAATCCCTCTGAGGTTACACCTTGGTTGCTCGGCACCAACTGATGATGTATAGCTCTTGTCCCCATACCCACCTGCATTTGTACGTGAGCATTTGAGACGGGTCCCAAGTTGTGCAGCTTTTGCAGGTGAAGTGTGAAAGCACCTCTGCTCATGCTGTCGCCTGAACACCTTAACACCCTCACGTCCTTGCTTGTCCTCTGCTTGTGGGAACCTGCCTCTCACATTTCCAACCCCCCTCACAAGTCCAGAAAGCTTATTTGAAAACACATTCTTTCCCCATTTTGTCAGACATGTCCCATCCCTCTCCAGTAGCCCTTTTTGTGGGGAAAACTTTGCTAACTAGTAAGACAGGAGACTAAGCATAAATCAAAATACTGACCTTTTAAGCCATCACCCCCATCCCAACATGATGTGTGTGCTTCCACATACACATCCTGAATCCTTCCTGCAAATAACCAAATGCCTCAAGTGGTGAGGATAAAATCTACTTATTCCCATATTATTTTCAAAGCCTAAAATCCCTTTATAAATCTAAGCCATGACATCCAGGGCTCTCTTTTCTATAAGCCATTAGCTTGTTGGAAAATGGGCAGTAGAGGACCTCCAGGTCTCAAAGAGCATTGTTTGGTATTTTGATGTGATCACAATGGGAGAAAAAAAATGGAAACAAACCCAAGTATTTTGAATGCATTCGTTTTAATAACTAACAATATTTAATTTACTAGTAAATAAATAGTTTTTAAATTAAACTATAGTCTTGCCTTTTCAGAAGTCTGAATTTTCAATTGCTCTGTTTAGCTATATTCTAATGCATTCCTCACAAGTAATTACCTAAGATGCAGAAAACACCAGTTTAATTTGCAGATTCCAAGTTAAATTTGCTGTGCTGCCAGTTGAAAGTTACTCACTGATTAGTACTACAACTACATTTCCTAGAGGTCATTAAGAAAAAAAAAACAAGCATGCATGGGACCTGCCTATGCAAATCTTTTAAAGAAAAGTTTCTGACTGCAACTGCACTTTAAAATAAGTTGCAATTACTAACAAGAAAAAGGCACTTACATAGGTTTTTTTTCTGAAGATAGGAACTTTACATGTAAAAGCTTCAGTGGTTTTCCTAGATGCTTAGAATTTTTAAGTTAGACAAAATATCTGCTTCTGTTACATGTAGGTGAAAAAACCCTGTTGCTAGCTTGTTAGAGATTATTGTATGGAGTGGAAGAGCATCTGGCATATTTATCATGATGGTCTTGTTGGCCTGTCATGTTTGTAGGAACACAAAAATTCATCTCCATGAACCACTGTAAAATCTTATGTTTGAGATTATTACATTGTTATATAAAATAAACAAGAAAGACATTACTTTTTTAATAACTTAAGGATGTGTTCTAGTAACTGTCAAGATATAACTGAAATAAGAAGAGATGAGATACACAACAAAAGTGAAAGATGCTTCTTGTGGTATGATTGGATTTCAGGATTATACTTATTTTGGCTTCAGTAAATCTAGGGCAAAAATCTATGATTTATTGGAGGTTTGTTTGCATCCCAGTGGTCCCTTCAGGCCAATATAAAACAAGTATGAGAGCTATAATGAAAATGTAATTAAAAACCTCAGAATGTGTTTAAAGTTTACCCTGGAATTCATTTTTGCCACTAGCTAGACTTGCATTTTTTCCTATCTGTAACAGGTATTTGCTTTTTGCTTAAAAGAAATGTGTAAATTATATGCCAGATCCTTCATCACCACCAAGTATTTCAAGCTATTGTACTCCTGTTCTAGATTTACAATCTAGATGACTGATTAGCACAAGGCAAGGACAACTTCGGTAATTTCTGAGATCAATAACAACTAAATGAACATTTCATAACAACCCAACAGAAGATCAACTGAAAATCGCAGAATCTGTAGTTAAAAATGGATTTTTTTCAGAAAAGCACCACCTCAGAGCTAGCAATATCTGACGGAGAGACAACTGTTTCAAAGTAGTAAACATGTTTTGTTACTTAGTCCTTGAGTATCCCAGACTAGAAAGAAAGATTGCTTTTGCCTCATCTGTTTCAAAGATCAGTGATAACATTTCTTTTGGTAAATTCCTACCTGGAATCACAGTATAAACTATGAAGCAGAACAGAGGCCACTGATCCAGGACTATTTACTTAAACACACAAACCAAAGACCTTTTCAAAAAGCCAACTGAATGGATTACTGAGAACATTTAGTACACTTAATCAATACTGATTAACCTTTTCTTCCAAACCAAAATCCTGCTGAGAAATCTGTTGCGAAGAAAGAACATATAGCTAAATTCTGTATAAATAGCTGTATTATATTTAATTTAATTTTCTTATTAAATAATGTCTAGCTAGGAAAATCCATTAATTGAAGAAGATTTCTAAAGCTTTGGCTTTATTTCATCTCAAAGAAGAAAACTCACAGTATTTCAATGAAAATAAACCTCCTTCCCCCTGTTCCTCTGATGGTTTGTATATGGGGAATGCATTATCACAGTTTATGACTTCCTAAATATTGCTTCCATAGTTTCTAGTTTGTTCTTATTGAGACTAAATGTGGGTCTCATAACCTCTTCCCAAAGGTAAGAAATTACTTTCTGCATCTGAATACAGATCTCTTACCTTTGAAAAACACCAGAAATGCAAAATAACCTCTATCCAGTCAAAGAGGATGCAGAAATATTGTGTCCTTAACAAATGTAATTCTTTGATAAATAAAACAAATTATATCACTGACAAGAGCATAATGATCAAGTACTCCCGAATAACGATAAACACTATCATGGAGAACACAAATACATATAGTAGCTTCTTTTAATAATTAAAAAAAAGAAAATAATTTTGGAGATTCACTTGTGCAACATTCTAAATGTCTAATGTCATCTCCAGGGTTTTTTTAATAAGCATATAAAAAGTAAGAGATTTCTGTTTGTCTTTTCATATTCTAAAGTATAAAAGAAGTAGTTATGTTAAATAATTATTATGAATTAATTTGGAAGCCACATAAATTAATGTTCTAAAAGCTGAGATTTTACTTCAATTTATTACACATGCACAATAAACCTGCAACCAAAGACATGCTTTACAGAATTCTCATTGAAATAATTCTCAGTTAATTTTCTTTTTTTTTAACATTCAACTTATAGAAATAAAACATGCACGACTATTTACAAGATAAGGTTATCTTACAAGTAACAGTTGTACTAAGTTTTGATCTTTTCTTTTTGGAATTACTTACATTGGCTTATGGCCATATTTTATATACATATGACTTTTAATACCTGTACAAGTACAAGAAGGAAAAAGTATAATGCCTAATCAGTTGACAGATTAGAGATAAACCTTTCATCAGAACAGACTTAATTTCCACTTCTGATTTGTGTCAAAAGAAAAAGATTTCCCTGTTCTTCAACATTACTGCATGATTTTCTCACACACATGAATAGCTTTTACTATCTGCCCAATCCTCTGCCCAAGAATTGAAATAGCACAGCTGATGATAAAAAGGAACTGGCAGACACACACTTAGAAAAAGTTTATCACATTATACCTCTTTCAAACTATGTACTGCATATTCCCAAATTCCAATTGAATAATTTATCTCAGCTCTAAATCATATTCACGTGAACTAGTCAAAGGAGCATACTGGGTAATACTTAAATACAAAATTAATTAAAACAGAAATCACTGTGATAAGTTACACAAAAGCAAAAAAAAACTCCTAACCTTTTACATTCTTTTTCTGATTGAACTCTTCTAGTGATGGTGTAATTAAGGCAGCAGACTTCTTTAAAAATCTGGCAGTGTATTTTTTGCTATGTTTTTATAGCAAGAGCACACTTTTATCTTTGAAAAGACTAATAAGAACGCTGTGCAGGAAGCATTAAAAGAAAACAAGATACATTAAATGAAAGAAGATACATTAAAAAACGTAAGTATGCACATTATATGTAGCTGTTTTATAAAATGCAATGTCTTTTTTATTTATTAGAATTACTAAATTCTTTGTTTATTTATTCTGCAGTATTTAACAAGATATAGCCATCAACGTAGTAGAGGCTGGAATGCTTTGTTTTGGGAGGGAGCGCCTATTATTTGAAGATATTTTGTTCATGTATATTATCCTCATAATAGATTTTTTCATTTTATTCATTCTTCCTCTTTGTACTCTTAAAATATTCTAATGTTTTCTGCTGTAATATTGCTAATTATATCCCTCTTTCTGCTTTACTTCCCTATCCCCAAATGATTATGGAACAGTTTGACAAGAGTAGTTAGTACTGTGGCAACTCCTACACCATTTTAACTTCGTTCATTACCACACTTTGCATACACTCCTTTAGACATTTTTTTTTCTAGATTATAACCTTTATGTGAAACCCACTGGTAAATACACTGTAAACTTCCAACTCCTGCAAGCATTTCGGCAATGTACACAACCACACAGAAACATGTAAAATTTGAAAACACTGAAAATCTGCAAATACTTAAAGTGGGCTAAAAATTCCCAGAGTTGTCCTGATGAATTCAGTAAGACCCCTTACAGTCAAAGTATGCAACACATGTGTCAGCATGTCTGGGTCTAGAGAGTGCACAGATTAAGTAGATTTGTAATAAGGGATTAAAAATTTCTGAAAAACATTTTATATTAACTGGGATGTGGCTTACAGAATGCCCTGCTTTGGCTTTCGAGTAAATCATCCTTCTGAAACACAGTGTGTTGGTTTTTTTCTATTTAGAGCTTCTCTATGAAAAGCATTTACCAACAGAAAAACAGTGACCTCAAAAAATATGGAGGGAGACCAGATTCGAGAAGTATCAATATTGTTAAGACAGTAAAATCTAGAGGTAAAGAGTGGAAATTCAGGTCACTTACAATATCGTCAAAATATACAGAAAAATCAAGGCATATTCCTCAATTAAAGTGAATTTCTATTTTACAAAATTAAAACAAACAAGGCTAGCTCCCTACATCATTATAAGAAGAGGATATATGCATGATCCAGTCTATTAAACCTGAAAGGGGTAATAATGTCAATGCAGATGAAACAGGAATTAATAATGTTTTATTAAACTATTATAAGAACTTTTACACAATAATGACTAAGGGTTCCATGGAAGAGATAGATTTATTTCCAGTGAGACAAAATTTGTCAAAACTGGCAAAAGTCAAAGGTACAGAATCTACAAAAAAGAAAACTATACAACCATTAAATCCTTAAACATAAGCTGTGGTCCAAGATGTTGAATTTTGTGTCATAATATATTTGGTTAATTTCAGATACCTAATTTCTTACAGATAGTGTTAATTAACTGAGTTAGGAGATTTCCATGTACCACAATATGTGTCATGGGTGACTCAAAAGCTGGCACAAATTTCTTAAGTGATCAGAGGTGACATACATTACAACCAATCCTTAAATACCTCTGCACTGATGAAGTCTTAGCAACAGGTATTGTCTTGTGTTTTGTTTTTTCTTTTTAATATTAAACACACAGGTAGAACTCTGAACAAACGTCAATTTGGTATACATAATTCTTTTTGTAAATTTCAGCCCTAAGTTTCAACAGTAATATCATCTCTACTTCACCCTATACTCGTGCCTGCACAAACACGTCACTTGATACAGAAGCAGACAACAGTGCAAAAATAAACATTTTCAGACCAGCCAAGATGCCTCCAAGTCAAAGACATCTGAAGCTGCCTCCAAAAATTATTTTGCTAAGTTTATTACACATGCTGGAGTTAAAATTTATGTGAATGTCTGAGTTGTGTGTTGTAGCACAAGTCCACGACAGAACAGCTTGTGTGCCTGCTTCAAGACTGCCTCTTCAGAAACCACAGACTGTTATCCTGCCTGCATAGAAGGAGTTTATGACTACCCAACATAAAAAATAGCCCAAAGAAACCAGCAGATATTTGGTTTGCTGGTCCTGGCATTTTGACAAGCAGACCTGACTCCACAGGCATGAGCATGTGAGCTACGTGTCCAGATCCAGACAAAAAAATGGACATACACTTGTTATGTTTGCATTAGGGATACCAGTGAGAAACTGTAGAAATATGTGATAAGATTTTCTTTTTCATATCCTTCAGATGTTTTTTTTTCTGTGCTTCTGCAACTAATACAGCTGCTTTCATATTACTACTGCAAATTCATCGCTTTTTAATAGTTTATTTTGTACTGCTATATATCAGATCATTTTATTCGATACCCAGTCCCATGCTAGATTTGAATATACCTTTCTGTGGGAGCTGGCTTCATATAGATGTCTTTTTTTCCTCTGAACTACTGTATTTTTCATTACTTTCTTTTTGTATTGTACTAGCATTTGCTAGGGTATTTGCTTTCTTCTTGTTTCTATTTCGTTCTACAGCTTCATGAACTACAGTGGTTTAGGGAATTCTGTAAAGGGAAGAAAATTTAGACTTACTTGGTGTTACTGCTGCTCCTGAGGATATGCTGGGATGAACTCATCACCACCACAAGATGATAGTAAAAATCTCTGGGGATCCAGCAAAACTTCTTCAATTAAAATTTCCCACAGGTGAAAGGGAAACTGGGAGTGAAAGGTCAATGAAATCTATTCCGTGCACAGACAACTGCCTCAATAGCAGATAAAGACAGAAAGAAGTTATGCTTTAGGCAGGTAAAGATGCATTTATATTCATACCTTTGTCATAGAATCTTCTGAGACCAGCAAAAAGAGTTTAAAATTGACCTTTCTCATGAGAGACTCCCCAAATTTCTGTAGTCTCTGTGTTGTGGCCTCTTTTTGCAGCAGAAGGGACAAACGCCACCCGAGAAGACTCATTCCTATAACTCAGGGGGAATACTGAAATCTTTCATGAGTAAAGTCCCAGATGCTTTTGCTATTTGAAGAAGCATGTGTTACAATACTACAGGAAAAAAAAAAACATCGCTTTCTCAGTAGTAAAATGTGTACATGTTTATATTTCCACCTACTCTCATGTCTCTGAGGTATGCAGACCAGTGTGAAAGGTGTGCCCTCTTCACAATCCTCTGCTTTTCTCTTCTCTTTAACAAATCCCGTCTTACAGAACAAATTCAGTAATGAATCCTCAGAATGTAAAACCCAGAATGGCTGTTGCAGGTCCCCAAACTCCAAATTACAGAATTAAGAAAGCTTCTGAAAAACAATTAATGGAATAATCGCTCTAATCTCTTAGTTAAAGAATTGCTATGGAGAGGTTTAGAAAACAACCAGTGATTCACAGGAACTGAACGTTCATGCCATATGGGCAACTCATTTCAGAATTTCTCTCCCTGAATTTATAAACCATGCACCTTCAGGGATCTTCTCTGAATGTTAGAAAAGTACTCATGGATTTGAAGATAATCTTTTTATTAATAAATCTTTTCAATGAACATAACCAATAAGAAAAAAGTGAGTACAGGAAGCAATGATATGTTGGGAATCAAATTAATTAACCCAATGAAACCATAATCCTTTAATCACTAGTACTCATCTGAGTTTAATTTACTTATTAGAACATACAGACTGGTTTAAAACCTGATGTGAAATCCAAAAAGTGGAAGTGCACAGCTTAAAACAAACCTATCTGACACTGGCAGAATTGAGTCTGGATCATCCTACAAAACAAGACTCTTACAGAAAGGTTCTCTCTCATTCTCTCTAAGTTATTTAGTTCATTCTTTAGCAAATGCTGGCCTTCATATTCAGAGGAAAACGTTGTCTATGAAGTTCATATCAGCCACCTACTTGTAGGCTGGGCTGCCTACTAAACTTTGCACCAAGATTTAAGAAAACAGGCAGAATGTTGGAGGCACACCTGAAGGCATTTTTAAGGACATCTGATTCCTAAGCTGCTCTTTTGCTAACTATTCATAGTATTGTAAATGAAAGATAGGGAAATAAAACTAAATACCCACAAACATATGGCTGCATTAATGTGGCACTAAGTACTAGCTAATATTTTGTTTTTCTCGGCAGGGCTTATTAGCTTGGCTAATCATCAGGCTGACTGCTGCTACTGGGCTTGGAGTACTGACAAAGCAAATAAATCTCTGTCTGTCTAGACCATTGCCAGAGACAGTCTGCAGACAGACTCCAAGCACCTTAATTTATTTTTTTCTCCTAGTTTTCAAATAATTTTGTAGCCTCCCACTGCAATCTCCTTCGTTTTCCACCATCCTTTTAAAGTTGTGGGTGCTAGAGATGGGTGCTCATTTCCAATACTGGACCTACTGTGGCACAGTTATCTCCATCCTTCCACCCTTATCATCCCTAATCAAACTTGTAAAGGACCCTCTCGATCCCTTCTGTTGCTTCTTTGCTATATACACTGCATTATATGATTAAATTAAATATTTATGATTCTGTGAGGTTTGCATCATTGTAAATATTTTTAGATTTGCATTTGCTTCTAGACCTTCGATAAAGAAACTAAATTACACCAAAACTAAGTACTGATCCCTGCAGTTTTACACCAGAACAAGAACATTATACTGACATACATATTTTACATTTACTGTTTTAATACATTTACGGTATAAAATAATAATGTTTAAAAATATAGTATTGTACCATATTAAATTAAATGCCTTATAAAAGCCTAAGCCTATTACTTTGTCCATTCTTACATCCATCTGTAAGAGACTGTGTCAGAGATAATGATTAATGAACACCACAGACACAGCAGATATTTGTTTCAACATCACTACGGCACGAAAACCACCAGCAGACTACTATGGAAGAACAAGGAGCTAATTTGGAGAAAACTCAGCCAAGCTCTGGTGCATGAACACAGTCCCATGGTCGAGGATTGAGAAGCCTGAAGACCCCTGAGGCACCTGGAGACCCCCTTAGGACAGTACTGTGCATGCGCACCACCACTGGGTGAAAGGAGTGGTTGAACAGAACAGCTCATGACAGCCCTGTAAAAAAACGGAACCAACCAGCAACAGACAGAATGTTCTCCCACCAGGCTTGACAACTGATCAGACTGTCAGGACGCTGCAGCTCTGGGATGGTAGCTATTGCCGTGAACTCCTCCAGTTTTCTTTCTTTCTTTCTTTCTTCCTTCCTTCCTTTCTTCCTTCCTTCCTTTCTTCCTTCCTTCCTTTCTTCCTTCCTTCCTTTCTTCCTTCCTTCCTTTCTTCCTTCCTTCCTTTCTTCCTTCCTTCCTTTCTTCCTTCCTTCCTTTCTTCCTTCCTTCCTTTCTTCCTTCCTTCCTTTCTTCCTTCCTTCCTTTCTTCCTTCCTTCCTTTCTTCCTTCCTTCCTTTCTTCCTTCCTTCCTTTCTTTCTTTCCTTCTTTCTTTCCTTCCTTCCTTCCTTCCTTTCTCTCTTTATTCCTCACTTGCTTCTTAGCATTTGCAAAGTTGTTAATGGGCAAATAAAGTTCCTTGGCACTTGACTCCATTTTGAGTCTTCTGTTCCTGAGAATACAAGCAAAACCTTGCTCCGGTCTTTGACCAGCACGTGACACCATCGACAAAACTCACTATATATTTTTGTCATATGCTGAGGCTTTCCTATTTCTTTGACTACCTGCATTCTCCTCTTAAACTACTTGCCTTTCCTAGTCATCTTACTTGATTTTTAACCTTTGCACAGTATATAAAAGGCAGTGAGGAAGGGTGAAATCTTACAAAAATCTGTGCATGGATCTAAGTATTGGACATATCAATAAATTATTTAGAAAAGAGGGTAAGAATGTAAAGGAACAAGCTTTGTCGACTTCGTCATGGTTTTCAGATAAATGAAGATTAAGATTTGTTGTGAAGAATAACAGAAGGATCTTAGAATATTGTGACAATTCACAGCTGAAATGCAGTGTAATTTAATTTAAACTCATTCACACAGCTGTGTCTTAAATAGCTCCTTTTAAAAGGATAAAATGCATTTCAAAAAAAGAACAAAAAAAGGCGGAAATAATGATCAAAGTACAGAAGAACATCCAGGCAAAGAAATAATTAAACAGACTAAATCTCTTCAGCCTCAAACAAAAAAAAAAAAAGACCACAGGGTAATATACTGGTCTATATAATCCAACAAAGCATTCAGGAAAAATCATTACCTCTTACATGCAAGAAATAGACATGCATCTAGTAAGGTTTGGAGGTGAAAAGCCTGAAAAAAAAATAAGAAAGAGGTTCTTGTAACAAGGATATTTTAATCTGTGGAACTCATATCTGTAATGCTTGGGGCACTGAAGGGTCTAACGGGTTCAGAAAGCAGCTGGAAGAGCTTTTAGACCAAAAGTCCCTGCATGAAATGACTTTGCCTTAGAAAATCCTTGAAAACCTGTCACTGACAGTTTGGAGGGCACTATGAAGAAGTATTACACATACATCCCTTGATCTTTTACTTTTCATTATATACATTTATAGAGAGAGGATATTAGTCACAGTGGACTTTTCTGACCTTGAAAACCTGTTCTTATATACTTAGGGTGGAAATAACTGCTCCATACCTTCACCATAATCTGTCTTTAAGCAGTGATGAAATAAGATAAATCCTTTTATAAACAGACAGTGAAGTTTGTGTGTCTTCTTTTTAATGTTCCTGTTCCCTGTGGCTTTCACTCAAGCAATGAACATAGCCATTGTCACTGGTGAAGAGAATCAGACAAGAGTTACTCTCACATCAAACTCTGACTACAGAAAGAGAATGATGGCGCTAAAACTTAATTCTAATATTTAACAGTTCAAAACTTACTTTTTTCTACTTCTGAACTGTAAGTGGTTATCCATGTAAGTGGTTAATAAACTAAATAAGAAGTTAATTCTGGTCTTATTTTCATCTTAGACAGTGGCATTTCCATACACATAAGGAAGATATTTTAACTTTGCATAGTTAAAAATGAAATTATAAATCTTCAAGAGAGAAAATTTTGTATGTGTTGGTTTCTGTTCATAAAACCAATATTCACTAGGGTCAGTGAAATAGTTCCAAAATTTGATTTGACAGTTCCTTTTTTCTTTACAACATCAGGGTAAACTAATTAAAAGGAAAAAAAGAAACAGCCAACTCTAAACTTTTGCTGTCTTTCCCAAAGATGGGAGAAATATCAAACATGTACCTAAGTCTTTTCCTTGTTATGTATGTTCCTTTCAATTAATAAAAAAAAGCACTCAAAGAAAGTTTGTTACACTGATTTTTAGCTCACCAGTAATTTTCCTGCATTTTTGCTGAAAAAAACCCTGCAACCCTCTCAAGAATCAATGTGAATAGAGCTATTACCGTGATCAGTGGTAAAAAATTATGAAACAAAAATCATAACTTTGCCTGATTTCTCATCAAGAGACTGATTTTTCAGTTACACCTACTAATGATGCAGCATTTCTTTTAAACTTAAAAATAATCCAAACCATATTGTGTGTTTTCTGAGTAAATCTAGGAGTTACAGTTATCTGGGGGAAAAAGTATGTAACACCTTCCCTTTACAGGCAATCATCAAGGCAGTGTGCTGAAGGCAGGAGTCATCTGGTTTTTCATTCTGTGTAAAGGAACAGACATACTTTTCTCCCTACTCTTTTGAAGTGCTCACTGTGCAATCTGCTAAACTTGAGGAAAACTGTTCAAATCATCTAGTGCACGCAGCCACCTTCAAACCATATAGACAACTCAATGAAAAAGTAAGTAGTGGGTTTAACACTTGCCCTTGGGAAGATACAATGCATGGAGAGCAAACAGAAGATGGTTCTATCCAGTAGATTTTTGTCCTTACATTGTTTCATTCAGCCTTTCAAACATACGGCGTTCCTACCAGTAGCACAAAAAAGTGAAAGCAGAGAAGGCCAACGCTCTCTGTAGACACAATATGTCACTGGAATGGTTGTCACTGCTTTTGACTCTCAAGTAACCCTGGCAACAATGCTATTATTAAGGTTAACCTACTTATGTAAAGTAATAGAATCCAGGAATAATAGAATTCAAGTCGACTGATTTCCCGATTAATTCTAAGAAAGGGAAAAAGCGTGCAGCTTACCACTGATTTCAAGCATCAAAGACAGAAGGAAGAAAGTTATCTTTTAATAACTCAATATATGAGTAGCCAGGATCTAGACTTCAAAACAGACCCCCTCTAGACTGGAGATAGTTTACATTCTGAAATGTAGCTGGAGCCTTTTTCACTTAGACTCATGATATATTTAATAGCTCATCACTTTCACAATGTTAAATTAATTGCTTATATAATTTATCGAAATAAGTCATTATTAGTGTAATGTGCAGCTGAAACAGGCATTTTTATCTCACAACATAATCTGTTTTTTATTTTTGGGCTTCTAGTTTTTCACTATCTCCTTCACTAAGTTTCTGAGGAGAGCAGATTTGCTTTAATCCTGTTGGCAAGTGTCTGAACTCTCCAAGGATATTTTGTCAGCTATCCAAATTTAATTTGTATCTAAGATAACCTAGCTAGCTGGAAACTAGGTTTTTTCCAGTTTCCAATAAATAGCAAAGGTAGTATATTACATTTAAATTTTCATAAGAACACTAAATACAGTCTCACTAAGATTGTCTTGGGAAAGAGAAAAAAGGTTGGTTGGGGTTCAAAGGAGTATGTGACAAGTTTAATAGAGAAAAAAAGGCATGTTAAAGGTACATCTGTTTATTTGCTCTTTCAAAAAAATTTCTTGATTATAATTTTTACTTTCATTGTGTTCCATGGTTTTAGGTCATATACCATAACGTAACACCACTGTAGACAGCAGGAGGCCCTGAATACAGGTGCCTATCGAAATAATTTTGTACACATAGACAAAGGTAAATCTGATGCAGTTACTTTATAAAATAACTAATTTATGGTCATTGTCAAATCAATACACAGACACAGCAAAGCCCATTATGATGACAGAAGAGCTTTTTGGAATGACAAACAAACCTTATATGCAAAGATATGTGTGTGTACAGACACATCACACTGACATGCCAAACAGTTCAACGGTACTTTGATTGTGCTTTTTATCTACTAACTAAGCATAAGTATCCGAAGATAGTTAAAAATTATTTCCTAATATTTGTTACATAACATCAAACTTCCATTTTCCCTAGGCTACGGAAAAAGACTGTGGTCTTCTTTTTCTGTAAATGCACAAGCCATTTCAACTTTAAAGTTCTTAAAAATGAACGGCAGGAGTGGGCTGAAAAAAAAATGCACCAAACAATACAAACAATCAATCTCACTGTAAGAAAATATGGTAAAAATAAAAATATTTCTGAACTCTTCTATAATTGAAACACTCTTTCAGACATCCTATCCATTTAAATTTTCAATACAGCTCATATTCATATCTCAACACCAATTAACAACAGTGAAAGGTAACTCAACACTTACAGTTACACATAAAATACCTGTTTTAAATACAGCTTTATCCATCATATCTTTTTTATCCCACCTCCATGTGCCACTCATGCCTTATTCCTTTCGGAAACTACAGAAGTTGTAGTTAAATCATTCCTCTCACTCCTGTTCCCACACTCATGCTGTCAATACTAGCACCAAAACCCCTGTTTGTCCTTATCTTCAAGTGTCTTCATCCTCATATTCAACTCTTCTCACAATCTGGTCCTCCATCTTAGTTCTTAATGTCCTTCTTCAAACAGTTGTTAATTGTTACGTCCTTCATCTTCACATGTGACACAAGACTTTATGCCATAGAGTATGGCCACTGGTAACTAATAAGTTCCTTTCTAAAACTAAAAAAAAATCTTTATTTCAGCAGTATTATTTTATATTTCCAAAAGAAGGACAAGCTCAACAGCTGAAAAACATTTCTACTGTACACATCCTTTCAAAATATAATACAGGATTTGTTTCACAGACTCAAGTAGTAACTCTGAAATGTGCAAGGTTTAAGACTACCTCTGACTTCTTAGGTAAGAAGATCGACATTCATGAAAACACAAAATCACCAGAATTAAACAAGTTTCACACCCATACTTGTCTATCAATGTGGCTTCAGAGAAGGTAGAAGCATAAAATGAGCAATCATGGACCACCAGACCGGACAACTTGATCGGATGTCACAGCTGATCCTGCTTTGGGTGGGAGGATGGACTAGATGATATCCAGAGGTCTTGAATTATTCTGGAGTCCTGCCATTCTATAAATGTGTCCTTGTCTGTCATCCCAAAAAAATAAACGGTCTTCCTGAAACTTGATCATGTTTGTAAAAACGTATGTATGTTTGTTAGTGCTTGTGCTTGGGCATGCACACACGTGCTTAACAATTTTTCTAATACTTAGAAGGGACTGTTTTTCTTCTTAGACCAGGAAGAATATACTGATAATTTCATCAAAATCATATGTACAAAACTCACACACACTAAAAAACTAAGGTCACAGATTCTGCCGGGTTATACAGGATATTGCAAATTTCACTTTTTAAAATACTGTTAAGAAGTTTTAATATAATAGTTAGTTTGTAAAAAATCATAGCCTTATCTCTTTCATTTTCATTTTAAAAATTATGTCTTCTAAGTCTGGAAGGGAAGATTTAATTGTCTTTAAGCCTGTGGAAATCACTATCTTAAGCGAAATCCGGGAAATCTTTCTTTCAAACTTTAGAAATCTTTAGTGACATGAACAGTGAAATGCAGAGCTTGCACATTTGTAGTTACAAGCTAAGTCCTTTTTGAAGGCTTCTCATCACTTTAAAGAGATGCACAGCCATGTGCTTGGATTTCGTGATAGCAGGCAGGAAGTTTGGACCAGCATCCTGCTATATTCACTTCCTGCCCAAGACCCTGCGGAAGATGACTGTTTCCAGAAATTACTTGAGTAATAACTAATTTCTTTAACCTATTATGTTTCTTCAGTCCTGAAATCATGCTTAACTGACTGTTGTGCTAACGTGTGTATAATGTAAGACTCAGGAAGGAATTTAGACAGAACCTAACAGACTGTAGGTCTCAAAGGAAGTGTCTTTGCTATACTATCATCACAACAAAATATATGGTATGGGCGGTTTTTTTAGGTCTAAAGACTAAAAATCCAGACTTCAGTGTCCTCACTCCCCAGCCAGTGCAGAGTGCTTTTATGTCTTGATAGAAATATAGATGATATAATGTCTAAATATAAACATCTAAATATAATTTGTGTATAACAATACATAAATACATCTATAATGTATAATATATACACAATGTGCAAATAAAACTGTCCAGTTCTGGTAGAAAGAAGAAGCTTTCTCATTTACAGAAAAGACTGCTATTTGTTCCACTAACATTAAAGGCTATATGTTGTATGATTGTATGGCTTACATGATTATATGTTATATGACACAAACCCACAATAATGCTGAGTAAAAAAAATAAAGATCTGAGGAAGGAAAAGATTCAACTAGAACTTCAGTGACAAGGTCAGTGAAAGCAAGGCTAGACATCCTGAAAATATTACAGTGCTTCAGAACCACCTTTTGTTTCAATTTTTATTCCACCCTTTTGTTTGCAAAAAGCCCTTTGATTTATTTTTGGGTAATAAAAAAAGAAAGGAAATTTCTGAAAGGAAATTACATTTCCACATACCATGTAAAAGACTCTCTTGCTTCCAAGAGATACTCCAAAGGTAAAATACTAGAAGATTGTGGCATCCATCTATACAAGGAAATGGATGGGTTTTCTGGGTTATTAAACACCAAAATAAAATGGAGGAACAACTAAAATGGCACCAGCTGTTTATGTAGCAAACACTAAAACTGTAAATAAGCTCTTTTCACAAATGAGCTCAAAACTACCTGAGAGGACATATAAAGGGGAAACGTTAACACTAGACTTTTGAAAGCAACCTCATGAAAGGAATTTATACTTGGTCTACCACAGGGTGGTAAACTTAAGCCTTTTTAGAGATCCAAAATATAACTCACTCCACACACCATTAGGTTAAAAAAGACACCCCAAAAGCAAATGAAAAAGCCACTTACACAAATTTTCAAAAACTTATTTTGAAACAGACAACAAAATTATTGTAAACCATACAATTCTATATGCAGGCAAGGTTCAAAGGCAAAAAATAATGCACCTAGCCAAACAGAAAATGTAAGACACAAGGCAAAGAGATGAGGAAAAAGTATCTGAAAAACAAACTCGGAGGGAAATGGGATAAAAGAGTGTCTGTGATATGTGTCATAGAAAGCACTTGTAGAGCTCTGAGATCAAAATAAGCAGTTTGATGCTGTAAGCCAAGTAACAAGTGATGGATTCATCATATGAATGAAGTGACTAGAGGATCAGGAAAACAAGATCACCGTAAAAGCAACTTTATGAACAATTTTCTAAGGCAAAGCAAAGAAATATGGAAGAAATAAGCTTAAAATAACTTAGTCAAATCTTGACATGCAAAAGAATTATAGTGTTGGGTACCAAAGTGGGAAAAAAAAAGTTGGGGAGTCCTATAAAATAGAAGTACCAAAAATTAGATATACTTGAAAAAAAACTGAGGAAGAAAGCATTAACTTTTAATTAAGTAGCATTAACTTTTCTTTGGCATAAAGTCGTGCCTTTCTGAGGAAAAATATAAGTGTTTTGTTGAACATCTAAATATATAAGGCCCATGTATATTTTGAATGAATACCTTAATCTTGGAAAAAATTACTTATTTAAGGGCCTATGGCCTGGAATAGAAGTTTTAGGGCTTCTGCCACAATGCAAAACTCAGAAGTAGAAACCACAGTATTTACTTGCAGAGAAAAGAGGGCAAAATTCTCTGTTAGTTCCCCAGTATTTAAAATGTGATTGATATCCATGTCCAGACACTGAAGAAATGCAGTGTATGTCCAAGACAATGAGATATAAAGCAAACAAATACTGACAGTTTGTTAGTGAGGAAGAACTTTAAGTAGGAAGTAATAAATAGGTTGTTCAGAGAGACTGTGGGATCTCCATCCTCAGCGACATCGGAAACCTCACCGGCCTGTCCTGGTTCTGCCAGTGACAGGGTTAATATCTGGCACAGCACGGGTATTCCAGGCTATGTGAGGCCATGCCCAGTCTTTAGGGGGAAACTTGGCTGGGGGAGGGGGAGAGGAAGTCACTGCTTGGGAGCGGGCTGGGACTTCCCAGTCTGGTTGATGTGCGACACTGCGGTAACCCTCTTTGTCCATTACTCTGTCAGTGTTATTGTTGTTGTTTGCCTGTTTTCCTTTGCTGTTCTGTTAAATTGCCTTTATCTCAACCCATGAGTTTCGCCTTTTTATTCCAATTTTCCCTCGCCGCTGTGAGGGGATGGGTGAGCTGGCCCATGGTTCTTTGTGCCAGCTGAGGCCAAACAATGACATGGCCCCAAGCAGCTTGATTTAAGGTGACCTTGTAGAAGGTCATACCAAGGGCCACCAGTGGTTCCTATCAGCTAAAATTACTCTGTGGTTACACAACAATCATTCCTTATTGTGAAAATTCAGATACAGTGATGATTTCTTGCACAAAATCACTCTTGCTGAGGAAAAGGTAAGAGGATGACAAATGTATACCTGAAACATTTTTAAACTAGCGAGAGTAATATTGGTGACAATAAAGAATTTAGATGAAGCTTTAAAACCAATTTTCTTTTCTGACACCTGGATTTTCAGGCCTACAGACGAAGTCCCTCCCTACAGCAATCAATGAAAAATCATTCTGAAAAAAGTATAGCAGTTTTAGCCATTCCCTTTAGCTAGGAGCATACCTATGATCCTGTGTGCTTGGAAATTGGCCTGACATGATATAGAGCAAATCCCAGTGCCAACAGGGGGAACAGGGTACAAATGCTACCAAAGGAGGGGATGAATACACAGACTTCCTCAAAACCCCCTACCACAGTAGTTAGATCAACAGATGAAGGGGCTCTCCTAGATTCAGCGGTGATTTCAAAGGCACTTGCCCCGCAACTATTTATTATAAACTCATTACTACAAACACTTTCCCCGCAACAAATCCAAGTGTGTAAGTCAAATTCTGCTATAGGGCTTTTGAACACAGTTTTGAAGGCCTTAACATGTTCCTGTTCCCGTTCCCACACATCTCAGATTCCGGTTCACAGATATTGTGCTGAGAGCAACATTGATCTACATATGCATATGCTGGAATGTGTACAGGGCAAGAAATACCAGACAGCTGTGCACGGAGAAGAATGAAAACACCATCCACATGGGCAGCTAAACAAGGTAAACACAATGGCTTCGCCTGCCACACCAAGTGTGCTAAAAACTTATCAGAAGTTCAAGGAGTGCATGATCAATTACTTTGCAGCAGAGGGAAGTCTACTTTTCACTGTCTTCTTTTGGACTTCCAGTGACCATAACAAATCTTTGTTGTAGAGCTAGCACAAAACTTGACTGGAGGAGGAGGCTCTGCCTCCCCAGAATACTTTATTTCCCTATATACATGGCTCCAAGACAAATTATGGGAGAGTACAGTCTAATTAAACCACGTAATGTAGCTGCTGAGTTATGTTGTTAATGTGGTAGAAATGCAACTATTTCTAGCTGATCGTTCTTTTCAGGATTGTTTTTCTAAATAGAGATTATTGATTACAAAATATAACATTAACATTTTAGTTCCTTACAACATGTTAATTTATAAAAGGTTTTCTTAATATGCAAGTATGAAACAAAGCTAAGTAGTGTGACCCATCTCATTTTTCATCAGAAAGCCTAAATTGTCATTTGAAGTCATAACACACACAGGTCATAAATTCAGGAAGTTTGGACCTACTAGAGGAAGATTTTGTGAAAGATCAAATTTCCCAAATACAGCATGATGATGATGATATATTATGAAAAATGCTGGTATGTTTCAGTAGAAAATGTTATATTAACATAAAAATATTTACACTGTTTTATCTGATTGTAATTTCCCTAAATCTTTATAACTACCTTTATATTTGAAGAGCTATACCACATTACATAGGATGTGAAAACTTTAACAATATTTACATGAAGGCAGAAATCCAAATGTGTCAATCCATGTTTATGAGTGTTCACATGTAAGTAAAATTTTAAGTATGTGTGTGCATGCACATGCACTCATGCATTTATTTCCTTAAATCCTAATGTTAGTTTCTTCTTAGTTTTCTCTCCTTTATGCTATGATACTAATTAAAAGGTAACACTTTGAACACTGAAAAAAAATGCATTTGATACAGTTACTGTTATTTCAGAGTGTGTCTCTGATTCATCCCACCAACTCTGCCAATGTTTTGGCAAGGTAATTAATATTTCAGTAGAATCCAATGTTTTTGGCTCCTCACATATCAATAAGTATGCAATAAAGTATCTGTCACATAAAAATGTTCACAATTTTCAAAAGAAAGAAAAGAATGAAATGCAAAAGAAAAATATTTAATTTTGATTTAAGACATCTGTTTTCAAAATCTTCACACCACTTCCAACTATTTTTACAAAAAAATATATAATTCCTTTTTGTTGTCTTTGCTCAGCTTTTTCTGAGGACTGCAGAACATCTATATTTCTACTATTACAGAAAAAAATAAGAGGTAGCGTTGTTAAACAAGACTAAAAGAATGAAGAATCTAAGTACTTTTCAATTACTGTGGAAAAGTTCTATCATAAAGACAGAATTATTGAAAATTTCCAAATTGGTGATAGTTATAAAAAGCATTTTTTGTTTTGCTAACATTTACTCTGAAAGGGTGCTCATGGTCATGATACATAAACAGAATTTGTGTGGATGGATGTAAAGTCTGACATAATTTGAACTTAAAGTGGAAGACTGGACAGAGCATCAAGGAAAGATATTGCTTAGCTTTAAACTGTAATAAAACTTTTAACGCTCTTTAAATCCCTTTTGTTGCCTTTTACATATTTCTCCTTAGATAACAATCTTTTTGATTAAGAAATACTTCCAGAAAAATTGAAATAATATCCAAGTAAAACTGAAATGGGAAAAATCACAAAACTTTTTAATAAGAAGAAATCTGATCATGTCTTTTCTGATATATGATGAAGGAGAAGGCATATAAGGCAACCTCCCTCATGAATATATATAAATGTAAATTTAAAGCCATTTCCCCCCAGATATGTATTTAGTTTTCTACAATATTATCAAACATAAGAAGGATATAAAATTTTATATATCAACACAATACTTTTAGAAAATGGAAATTTTTCTCCAGTACTGTAAGAGTTACCACAGCTAGCCCACTGACACAAATGGTTCTTGATTTCCTAACTTTTATGTATTTCTCAGCTGAATTATTTTTAAAAATAATATATTTATTTACAAATTTAAACATAATTCTACATGTTATTTAGAAATTATTTATATTACATTTAATGTGAAATACTTGTCATCATTTAAGTCTTAAGAGAAGCTTTATTCACCCAAAGCAGCTGTCACACTGTGTATCTGTCACAGTTGCCTTCAGGTCCTGCTGGTGGCATTGCATTGCCTGTGTGAAGCAATGATCATGAAAGTGCCCCCTCACCCAAATGGACAGCACCAAGCATAAAATAATGGTGGCAGATAGTCAGAAGCACTCACGAGAGAGATAAGTCCATAAGAAATAACATAATAATTTAGTTTCTGTGGTTGGAAGGGCTTCAGCAGGTCTCTGGACACACCTCCTGAACAGAGCACATTCAATTCAGAGAGGAAAGTACAGGGGGTTTTGTCTGGTCACGTCTTGAAAACCTGTAAGGAGAGAGGTTCCACAACCTGCTGCAATGCTTAATTATCGTCAAGGTGAAATTCTTCTTTTTTAACCTTAGCCCCATTCTAACTGATGACGTTATCTCCTATATCTCCCATCCCATACCACTGTGAAGAACCCATTCCTGTCCCCTTTATTCCCTCCCAATGGACACTGAGGTGTAGTTAGGGGCCTGGGAGATGTCTCTGGTCCAGGCTCAACCAGTCCTAGCCTCTCCCCACAGCTTCTCCTCACAGGTTGAGTGCTCTAGCCCCGCTGTCCCTGTGGCTTGCCCTGAGCCCCTCTAGTTTGTCACTTTCTTTCCTTCATTGGGGAGTCACAAGGAATGCAACAACAAAATCAGAAGCTTCAAAGCATCTAAGCCTTTAGATAATGATTTTGCTGAGGGGGTAATTCTGTTCTTTCTTCCTTTTACGTTCACTTTCCCAGAATTCCTTTCAACTGACTTTTTGTCAACTTCAAAACTTTTTTTTTTAGATATTGCGAAATAATGCATAGTATTTATAACACTTTTTTGTTTTAAACTTCCTGTTTCAGTTGATAAGCTTTCTGTAACACAGAAGTGTTGGTGAAGTATAAAAAATGTTTCTCCAAATAATTAAATTTACATATTATTTCAGATTATGTATGCTGGGAAAAGCAAAACGTAGAAGGAGTATTTTGGATTAGGACATGTCATATGGAGTTTTCCCTGCTTCTACACTTACAACATTTTTTTCTATAGAACACTACAAATCCTGAGAGACTTCCCACTATAAACTTCGTAATTTCCTCTGAAGAAGTAAGTTTTTAGAAGAACATCAGACACCCAGTTATTGAAAACTATCACTGCTTTGTAAGTTTCAGGATGACAGGACAGACTGTCCAAATTTTTATCCAAAGGATGACTCCCATATAAATGCCAAACAATGCATGTTAAAGGTTAGCTGAAAATTTGTTGCTACTTACAGTAGTCTAATGTGTGTGGAAAGTTCCTGAACAACACCAGAAAAAACCTCCCATGAAGCAAACAGTAAGCAATGTTTCTGGAGTAGCTTCCTGAAGTTTGCAACTCATATATACAAATATATACAATAAAAAGCAACACAGATAAATATACATTTTTTGTGACCACATATACACATATGCTTATAGCTATAGGTATACCTATACACATTTCAAATGGGTTTTGTACAACATATTCTTCCACAGCATTAGGCATAAAGAGGCTAAGGTCATCCTTTTGGCAGGGAAGTTGAGCGACCCAATAAATAACCTGGAAAGTGAAATAAAAGGCAAGGCTAGGTGATAATTATCAAAGATGAAAAACTGAATTGCTCTGTTAAATAGTTTTAAGTCTGAGGAAACTGTGATGTTTAAGAAAGACAACTTGAAAATAGCCATTCAAAGAAAGTTGGAGGGCTTCTTAAATAAAGTTGCAGGTTTGACAGCAATGGAAAAACAGTGTTGGAAAGCCAAGCATCATTTGGAGAGGCTATACAATACACAGATACCTGCACTGCATCATGTAGAAGCAACTGAGTAGTGCTCCAGTGGGACAGAGAGTAGAATTGTTATTGCCAGCCATCTTCTACTGCACCTCAGATGGAAGCTTGTTTTTAACTAAACCAAAATATACTCAGTATCACAGTGTTGTTCACATTCCTGGAAATTAATCTACCACCATTCATCTCACTCCTTTGGAAGTGCAAATCGTTGTGGGCAAAAACCAAAGTCCCTTGCAGTCAATAGAACTAACTTGAATTTATTTCAGCAAGAGCTTTAATAGGCAAATCTAAAGTTTTCCACACAAAAGTATTTTAACAACTAAATAAAATTGTCCATTGCTTGACACACCTGTATCGGCTATTAAGTACAATTTGTGCGAAGTGGTCAGTTAATTTCATTCACAAAAATAATCCGGAGCAGCTATCAATGCATGATTTTTTATGTTATTTGTTAAATCATGTCACTGAAATACAGAAGTGGACTAAACTTTACTAGCTCAGAAAGCATTATCTTGTCTCATAGGATTGTCTGCAGAATTTAAACTGAGTGTATTTCAAGCAGACATCATTTTTAATGTAAGACATGTAAACTAAGACAAAACAGGAAAAGACAAGGAGTATTACAAGTAATGGAATTCTGTATAGCAAATATCTTCATACTTGCATAATATGAAATTCAGGCTCTTAAAATGTTATGTGAAGACTTTTTTTTTTTTTTTTTAAGATGACATTCTGTTCTTGGCAATGGTTAAAAATCCAGAATTATCTTAATGTTTTGAATAGGTTTACCAACCTCATCTAATGTTAACGCAGTATCAAATTTCTGGTAGTAAGTCACATTTCAGTCCTTTTGACAAAACCTGCATAAAAGATATACTTCAATCTAGAGAACAAACATGTTTCAATAATTTAGCAGCTATATATAGGCCTATAAAATATTAAAGGCACAATGACAAACTATAGGGAATTTCACACAGATGATAGCTTGACGTCAGTCCTTTCCCATCCCTTCTCTTCTCTTAACATTTAGAGGGTACTGCAACTACTAAATTCTCCAGACTTACAAAAGTCCATCTGATAAATAATTCAGATTGCTGCATGTCAGTTTACAGAACTTAAGTAAAAACTTCTACACAAAGAAATGTAGAATCTCACAATCACAACATAGTGTAGGTTGGAGACACCACTGGAGATCATCTAGTCCAACCATCCCTGCTCAAAGGAGGGTGTCCTTCAAGAGTGATCAATGTGATCACTCTGGGATCAATGTTTTTTAGTATCTTCATCAATGACAGTGGGATTGAGCGCACCACCAGCAAGTCTGCAGAGGACACCAAGATGAGCAGTGTGGTTGATTCACTAGAGGGAAGGAATGCCATTCAAATAGACCTTGACAGGCTTGAGGAGTGGGCCTGTGCAAACCTCATGAAGTTCAACAAGGCCAAATGCAAGGTAGTGCACCTGGGCTGGGGCAATCACCAGTATCAGTACAGACTAGGGGATGGGTGGATTGAGATCAGCCCTGTGAAAAAGGATTTGGGAATACCGGTGGATGAAAAATCGGTATGAGCGAGCAATGTGCGTTTGCAGTCCAGAAACCAAATCGTATCCTGGGCTGCATGAAAAGAAGCATGGCCAGCAGGTCGAGGTAAGTGATTCTCCCTCCCTAATTTCCCTCTCTACTTGGCTCTCATGAGACCCCACCCGGAGCACTGCATCCAGCTCCAGGGTCACTGGCACAGGAAAGACATGTAACTATTAGAGTAGGTTGAGAGTAGGGCCATGAAAATAGTGGTCAGAGATCTGGAACACATCTCCTGTGCAGACAGGCTGGGAGATTCAGGTTTGATTAGCCTGGAGAAGAGAAGGCTCCAGGGACACCCTACTGCAGCCTTTCAGTACTTAAATGGGGCTTATAAGAAAGACAGAGGGAGACTTTTACCAAAGCCTGTAGAGACAGGACAAGGAACAATGGTTTTAAAGTGAAAAGGGTACTTTTAGATTGGGCATAGGCAGACATTTTTTATGAGAGTGGAGAGACACTGGAACAGGTTGTCCACAGAGGTTGCCGATGCCCCATCACTGAAAGTGTCCAAGATCAGGTTGGACAGGGTTTTAAGCAACTTGATCTAGTGAAAGACGGCCCTGCCTATGGGAGGGGGGTTGGATTAGGTGGTCTATACAGGTGACTTCCAACCCAAACCATTCTACAATTCTATGATTCTAAAGTAAGGTCACCCAGAGTAGATGGCTCAGGACCATGTTAAGTCAGGTTTTCAATATCTCCAAGGATGGAGACTCCGTAACACCTCTGGGTAACTTCTTCCAGTGTTTGACCATGCTCATTGTAAAAAGGCATTTTTCTTATGTTAAAATCAACTTTCTTATAGTTCAGTTTGCGCCCATTGCCTCTTGTCCTGTCACTGAACACCAGCGAGAAGAGTCTGGCTTTGTCTTCTTTGCACCCTCCCATCAGATATTTATACATATGGGTGAGATTCCCCCCAAGCCTTCCCTTTGGCAGGCATGGTTGTTCAGACAGGAGTTTACCTTCAGACATCAATGGTGATGACTCCCAGTCACCTCCTTGTCCTGACAGTATGCAGAAATTGTTTTGAGACACATTAATTCCATCACCTTCCCTGTGAATGAAGAGAAGCTGACCTGAGTTTCATTCCATGGATCCTGTCTCCTTGCCCTTCTTGAAGACTGCAGAGATACCAATCTCTTCCGATCTTCAGGAACCTTCTCCAGCTGCTATGACCTTTCAAAGATAATTGAGAGAGATGTTGCAATGACAATTGCTAGCTCTCTCAACACACATGGGTGCAACCCATCAGTTCCCCTAGATTTGGCTCCGTTCAATTTGTTTAAATGCTCCCAGTCTGACCCTCGTCTACCAAGTGTGTCTTTTTTACTCCAGACTTCCCCTCTGGTCTCAGTGGTCTGGGATTCCTGAGGAATGATCTTACCAGTAAAGATGAAGACAAAGACTTTTGTGTGTCCTTTGCCAACAGGGCTCCTGGACTATTCAGCAATAGACCCACATTTTCCCTGGCTTTGCATTGCTGTTGGTGTACTTAAACAAAACTTTCATGTTGCCTTTCACATCTCAAGCCTGCCCCTAACTTGTACATCCCTATTTCATTTTTCTGTTTTCACAACAGTGTTGACCTTTGAGATTTTTTGTAGGTTGTGAACTGTTTTTAGAGGCACATCAACAATTAAGTTTTTCTTCATCATTGTAATACTTACTGCATATCAACCGGATTTTCAGTCCTACACTTCAAAGATCTGTCCTAGGCAGTCTTGGAAGATCTTTCTTCTCAAACTCTGAAAGATAAAGAAACATGCATTTTTATTACTTATAGCAGTAACTTTGCTTTATTCCTGTTGTACTTGAAAAAATTTCATGTTGGTTTTCCCCTCTTCTGCTTGCTCTTTATAACACAGTTTGCATACCTCTGAGTTAATTCACAATGCAGACCACTACCTTGATATAGCTGAGAAAATGTGGTTGTTTTTTTCTGTGTTTTTTTCAACAGGTTATTTCTCTGCTTCTCTTTCTTTCCCTTCCTAAATCAGGTAAGAAGCATGTCCTCATAGTCATTTGAATTCATAAAGACTTAAAAGCAGAATGTAAAGTCTTAATTTAAAGGGTTATTCGTTTATTTATTTGGCAGATTTTTTAAAGAAATGTGATTCGCTGAACTAGAGATAAAGGAGATGCTCTTCAAAATTCAAAAGAAGAGTTTTCTGTCTTCTATCCTGTCAAAATTGTGAGTTCTGAGTGAGAAGGGTTCTTTGCTGTTAATTCCCAAGAAAGGCATATAAAACATGGACAGAATATTTCAGTAATGCTTTGAGCTTCTGAGTTTCCCCCTGGCAGTGCACCTGAACATGAACCATAAATGGAATATGTTGTGGGACACACTGTTTCCTATAACTTTATCCTAACAGCCAACCCTCAATCTTTTGTCATTTGTCCTCTAGGAAGGTGGTATACTTGCGCAAACTGTAACACAGAACTCCGTCATATGAATTCACTTTTTAAGTATGTACTATCATTTTATCAGAAACTAGACACTAGCTGTTTATGTTGTGAGAGGCTCTTAAAACAGATTTTTTTTTTATTTAAACTGGATTGGTGAACTCCTAAAAGTCCGTATGCAAAATTTGAAGTGAAAGCAACCTAATTTTGAAAACTGCAAGTTTTATCTTCAAATTTCTAAACTATTTTTCCGCTCATGCAAAGGAAGAAATAAAAAAAACAAATGGAAATTTAAAAAAAAAAATAAATCAACAACCTAGCTTTAAAGTAGAAAAAATGCCTGTAAAATTAATGCCTTATGGACTGTGAAACTTCATCAGTGGAGAGACAACAGGAACACTTAACACTGAAGAAACATCATAGTCTGAAATTTCAAGCTATTCTTCATAGCCTGAAGAATGGAATAAGTCCACACTTACACATAAAATACCCAACTTTAAAGTCTTTTTTTTTAAATCTAAACAAGTAATCCCTTCTGAATATGTTCTCTTTTTTTAAAAAAAAAAAAAAAAAAAAAGGTTTGAATTTAATTCTGATGTATAGCAAATACTTTCTTTTGATAAAATAATTGATAACAGAATTCTTCATTTCACTACCTGGAGGACTGTGCATTAACATTCCACTGCCTTGAGGACTGTATTACTTAGGAGTTCAGAGCAGGATGCCTGTATGTAAAACACTTTAGGAAAAAAATGTACAGAAAATATGCTTTTGAGGAAATAAACATGAATCTGGCCTGAACAAAAGCAGTATTTTCTGTAATTCAAATTAAGTTCTCCTAACAAGGGCTACCCCAAGGTCTTCAAGCTGATTGCTCTGTGTGCAGGATCCTGTTAAATAGGCATCGAGAGAATAGTAAGTCATTTATGCTTTGAGTTTTTTGGATCTTTTCTAACAATAACGCCTCCACTCCTAAGCATTTGGTATAGGAACAGTAAAACCAATGTTTTTCATTTGCCTGATAATGTTGTTCCTATCTTCTCATGGTCCTTCCCCTCTGTAGCATTTATTTTACTGCCTTTGACAGTCATGCACACAGGCAGCAGGAAGCGCTTGTCCTATGAAGACAGCTGCAGGGATGACAATCTCACATTTCAAAATGAATTAATAATTTTCATTTATAATTTTGTGTTTTCAATTTTAATATTTCTTAGGTTTGTATTGGATATATTTTTCTCTCAGAAAATATATTAAAATAGCATAATGGGATTATGTTAAAAGATTGATTAGGGAAACTCTTTTCCTCTTGCCTCTTGGTAGATCATCACATCTGATTGATCACAGTATGAAGGTTTATGCAAGAATGACTTTCCTAAATGAGATGTGCAGGAGAACTAGATTTTCATGATTTGAGTTACATGAGTTAAATTATTGCCAAGGCAGGTCAATGAACTCATAATTTGCTTAAATTAACACTACTACTAGCTGTGAAATTCTTTATCAGCAACTGAGTGACACAAAGAGTGCAAAATTCTTCTTTATCTTTGAAAACATCAAAGCAAAAGACAATAATTATTTCCAATCTAACCAGATGCAAACTGAGATGTATACAATAAACAAGTGATAATACCGATCACAACAGTGGCAAATGGATTGTGCAAACCAGGAGTACTTTCATAGAAACACAGATAATTTCATTAAAATGGCATTCATGTTTCCAACAGGAAACAGGCCATAATTATTAGCTTGATAATGGACTGTTGACTGTAGTTTTGGTGTTCTTTGAGCTTTCTAAATGGCAAATACACATGCACTCAGGTGGACGTTCTCTAAAACTGTATGTATGCCATTGTCTACCACTGTATAAGCAGTCTTTATAACTACCTCAGAAGTGCTTGAAAAGTTATACAGACATTAACTGTACCTTGCAATAAATGTAAAGATATTGCAAGAAGGCATCAAATCTAGAGCAAAGGAGGCAAGTCAGGAATCCCAGTTTCCAAAAATTCTTACTGATCCCTTAGAAAAGTGTCCCATTGTTATAATTAGTTGATAACTAAAGAGTGAGCAGATAGAAATGTAGTACCTATTGCCACTTCAGTAAAATTTTCAGTGCTATTAACCATCTAATTTCATATTTCAGAACTCTGAACTGTTATGAGTTAACAGCATTTCTGAAGCATTCCCATAATGATGTTTCTCTGCTTCCAGTGACTTTCTTCCCACTTTACTGTTTGTTTTTATAAAACATTCCTTACTCCATGGCAGAAACCCAGACAGCTTTCATTTTTTCAATCTGAATTGTTTATTTATATGTAAGATATTTAATGAGTGAACAAAATATTAATGGCCTTGCTGGTATGGTAGTGCATAACAAACTGTTTTGTAAGTTGCATGTTAGAGCCAACCTCCATGAATGTTTTTCACATGAAGAAAATCTTCCACTCCATAAATTAAATTTATTCATCAAAATATATCAAATGGCCAAATTAATTGTATTTATTCAGTGGATATGCTGGCCAG
Organism: Chionis minor; assembly: GCA_013398295.1. Lineage (NCBI taxonomy): Eukaryota > Metazoa > Chordata > Aves > Charadriiformes > Chionidae > Chionis > Chionis minor. Next base: position 67,495 of record VZSF01007206.1, read on the forward strand.
CTTATCTTTAGATGTTTTGCAAAGTGTTTTAAAAATGTTTTTATTTTAATTAAGTGATCTTGCATTTTTCCGTTTTATGATAGCTAAAGATGAAGCAGGAAAATAAAAAAAAAAATGAGAAAGAAAAAAAGAAAAAGAAGGGAAGGAAAAAAATTTATAGCTTTCTAAGTATGAAATTCTCTTACTGAGGTGGAATCTCATTGAGAACAGTTCTGAAGTAAAATTCAGGATGTACAAACAATGATATCAGATGAAAAAGAAAGAAAGCTTAGTAAGAAATAACTGGATAATTTCTAATTCGATGGCATGGCCACACTTTATTGCTCAGAATGAGCAACACTAATCACTGCGCCTTTAGCACATGATAGTTATTAAATTCTGAACAAAGCATTCCAACAGAGACACCGATTCACTCTTCATTAACATACAGCATACCTCATGGAAAAAAGAAACAAACAAACAAAAAAAACCCCAAACAAAGCCCACAAGACATTTCATATTGTATAGAATAAAAAAGTTGGTTAGGAAAGAGAAACTCTCACAAGAAATTTTCACTTAAACTTGCAGGAGAGTAACTGAGTTACTGACTTTCAATTAAAGGTCAGGGAAATAAATCAAATATTTGCAACTACATATCTGAAACCTGTCCTTTCAGAAAGGTGCCATATAACTTAATAATTTTTGGTTTTCCCTTCATTAGTCACTAAATTTTGCTGGAATTAATCCTCTCCTCTAAGAAAAACCCAAAACACTTTCCCCCTCAAAACCCAAGAAAAAAACCCAACGTCAAGCCAGCAAAGAGTGAACTGACTCCTTGTGCTCAGGATGTATTCTCAAATTGCTCAAACTACATCCAAGACAACATTGCAGATTTGGGTTCTAGCAAGGCAAAGAAAACAGCATGGGCTACTGATGCTTATCACCAGCAGAAAGAGCACAAATTGGCCAGACACCGAAAATAGAAAGACTAGCCATCTGAAACAACTTTGCAATCTTCAGCTTTTATCGTCAATGAAAGCTTGCAGACACAAAATGAATGCAGTTCCCAAAGTTAATTGTGTTGAGTGTTTGTGTAGTATAGACTGTAGTCCATATAAAGTGAAAGAAAAACATACAATTCCCCCAAACAGATGTAAAAGTGTAATTCTGAACGCTTTCCTTGACTGAACAGTTTTTTCTTTATTAGAAGTTTAATTTTTCTGAAATGAAAACACAGGTAAATGTATGATAATAACAAAGAACAAAAGGCTTTATGTTAATTTATGAAATGCTACACTGTTGAATGGTTTCATTCAGCTGCCTCTCTACTATGTTAAAAATATGTATATTTGCAAAATTGGAAGTAAATTTTCACCTTTAAAATATGTATTTCTATAATAAATTTCCTAGGCTTGTAAATAGTGAAAAAGTCATCTTGATAGCAAAAGCCAACTATATTCAACTATATAAAATGCTTCCAGCATGACTTTTTGGCACTGTAGAAGAATTTGTTACATTTTACCTCCCCCCCCGACCCCACCCCCCCAAGATCAACTTGGTTGCCCTTAATTCATGCAAGGTTTAAATAAAGAATCACTAACAGTACTAGAAAAAATGATGTATCCAAAATTTTACTGTTGTTATCATACAAAAGGAACCTATTTCACCGTGTCCTCACTTGGGGTAGTCATTCTGTGACTACCTACATACATGTAGGTTCCTATCTCTCTCTTCTACCTCCATTTAAGAAGTCCCAAGCTTTGAGGAAAATCTCTTACTATTTACGTCTGTGTAAGATTTTTCTTTTGAAGCAACGCTAGTAAAATGTAACATGCTAATACAGTGTCCTGGTTCCAGTGGGGATAGGGTTAATTTTCTCAAGGATCTGACACAGACACAGGCATTCCATACCAGGTGAGAGCTGACAGTGAGAGCTGGCTGGGGCGGGGGGGCAGCAGTCACCCCCTGGGAGCAGGCTGGGGCTTCCAGGTCTGGTGGGTGAGTGGTGGTACAGTAACCCTGTTTGTACATCCCTCCATCAGTATTACTATTGTTGTTTTCCTCTTTCCTTTGTGGCTCTGTTGGACTGCCTTTATCTCAACCTGTGAGTTTTGCCTTTTTCTTCCGATTCTCCCACACCGCTGGGGGAGTTGAGTGAGCGGCTGCCTCTGATTCTATGATCTATAAAAAAGGAAACAGCAATGGTTGCTGAGGAAGAAAGACATCTGCACATCTTCCAGGTCCAGGAGCATTCTGTTCACAGAGGGAAAGGAGTTGTGCCACCAGTCATGAACAGTCAAGACAGTTTAGAAGGAAAAGGCAAGATGGACAACCTAAAGATGGATTTATTAATTCTGAATACCCTTTGTGTTTTACATATACAACAGACAAGTAGACTGACAGGCAGACAAACGAGTATATCTCAAATAAAGTTATTACTCAGAAGACCCTCAGTTCTGTTTGGGACATGATGTAGCAGTTCTGATGTGTAATAACATGGGCAAGCCAGGCTCTGCCAGATGATCAGAGACAGGAATCGCTGTCCTAATACAGCAGGCCTAATTTTATATTGGTGAGTAATGAGGCAGACTGAAGTCTCCAGCAGCGGTCTTCTTACTGAATGTCCAAAAGCAGCTGAAGGGAATAAAATTAACTCCTCCAGTTTAGTCAAAAGGACTCACCAGGCTCAGTCCGTGACAGGACCAGCAGCAAAGTAGGTGGGATGACTAGGAAATTCACTTTAAAAAGCACTACTCATCCATCTAAGCATTAGGCTAATCCTTAGAGTAATGGTACTGGCACCGTTATTATTTAAGATCTTTATTGGTGACATGGATTTTGGGACTGAGTGCACCTTTAGCAAGTTTGCCAATGACACCAAGTTGTACGTAGCAGTTTGCACACTGGAGGGAAGAGATGCCATCCAGAGAGACCTGGACAGGCTTGAGAGGTGGGCCTGTGCCAACCTCATGAAGTTCAATAAGGCCAAATGCAAGGTCCTGCACATGCGTCGGGGCGATCCCATGCACAAATACAGGCTGGGCGGAGAATGGATTGAGAGCAGCCCTGAGGAGAGGGACCTGAGGGTGTTGGTTGATGAGAAGCTCAACACAAGCCAGCAATGTGCACTCGCAGCCCAGAAGGCCAACCACATCCTGGGCTGCCTCAAAAGAAGCCTGGCCAGCAGGGAGAGGGAGGTGATTCTGTCCCTCTGCTCTTGTGAGACCCCACCTGGAGTACTGTGTCCAGCTCTGGAGCTTCAAACATAAGAAGGACATGGACCTGTTGGGGTGGGTCCAGAGGAGGAACACAAAGATGATCAGAGCGCTGGAGTACCTCTGCTATGAAGACAAGCTGAGAGAGGTGGCGTTGCTCAGCCTGGAGAAGAGGCGGCTATGGGAAGACCTTCTAGCAGGTTTCCAGCATCCAAAGGGGGCCTACAAGAAAGCTGGAGAGGGACGTTTTACAAGGGTGTGTAAGTGATAGGAAGAAGGGTAATGGCTTCAAACTGGAAGAGGGTTGATTTAGAATAGATCTCAGGAAGAAATTTTTTACCATGAGGGTAGTGAGGCACTGGCGCAGGTTGCCCAGGGAAGCTGTGGAGGCCCCATCCCTGGGAGTGTTCAAGACCATGTTGGATGAGGCTTTGAGCAACCTCGTCTAGTAAGAGGTGTCTTTGCCTACGGCAAGGGGGTTGGAACTAGATGATCTTTAAGGTCCCTTCCAACTTAAACCACTCCACGATTCTATGATTACATGAAGGACGTTGCTGATTCTATTCCAGCCAAGAGGTGCTTTTCAGATGGGTGTTTTAGCAGAATTGTGATTGCATTTGCATTTTTATAAACTTAAGACACGCATTATTTTGTCTTTTGATAGAGTATTTAGTGTCAGATCTTAAATGCCATATTAAGAAGCTATATATCTAATGTAGGACTGTAGCAGTGATGTTACATTATGAGATACTATACTCACAAATAAAGGAATATGATCTTTCAGTTTGTATATCCACCATGTATTTGCAGTCTTTGCTGTCAGCCATCATTACATGATTCATCTCTTCCCACTGTAGTTTGCCAGAATACAAAGAAGCTTATTCACATCAGATGTTGATAATCATGTGATTTCAACTGGATTAATGCTAAACAGTCATAAGGGACATTCGTTGGTCTTGGAAACCAGTTTATGCCAGTTTACGCAGGGCAATAAAAGAAAAGATACCTAATGATATGACTATAGGAAAACTGCCATTTCCTTACCCAAATATTAGTTCTTCATGAAAAAAATTGTCCTTTATTTCCCATCATCATTGGGGCAATTTAAACTCCAAGTTGAAAGATCCCAAGTTTTTATTTTTACTCCGGTCCTTATTTATCTGCTTTTTTCCCTAAACAGCTTGAATTTCATGTTAAACCTTCCAGTCTGAGGAAATCCTATTTAAAAAAAAAGAAAAAAAAAAAGAAAAAAGGAGGACTGGAGTATTATGGTGGGAGATGAAATTCTTTGAAGACCAAAGTATGAATGCAGTACTATTGCATTCAATCTTCTCTTCTACTATTTGTATCCTTCTGCCAGAGCTGGGAAATTATAGGTTTGGTTAATGACTTTGGAATAGGGACCACAGACAATTGTTTAGTACAGAAACACCATTTACTTTATTTGTAACAAAGTTTTAGAAGTCTATATTTAATATTTACTGAGAGATGTGTATTTTGGAGTATATCATAGTGATGAGAACCACAAGGAAAGAAAGCTGTGCTTTTTTTCTCTTTTTGCTACTTTATATATGTTATTCTTTAAGATGCAGTAAAATTCTTCTGCATTATTCCATAAAAATACTTTGTATAATTCTTCTTTCTGCATAGAAAAATGACCATGACTATTTTTCTCCTTATAATAAAATAACTGCAGTTTCTTGCCACACTATCACATTACCAGTCTTTGATATTTATAATCATCTTTTAGCTTTCTGATTAAACAAATAAATGGTAAATTTGATATTCTGAATAGTACTTGCCGGTTTTGTGAAACAAGTTTACAAGGTACAATCTATGCAAATCTGTGCAGCTTGTCTTCTCACACGCTGTCCCATAACTATGTAACATAGTGACTTTGTAATCACACCTGTGTAATTTTAGTAAATATAGTAATTTGAAGAAAATTCTTAAGATTATCAGCATATTTTTTGTTAGAATTTTAAATGGGTGCTACCAAGAAATCCAATTTAAAAAATAAGGTTTCTTTATAGTAAAATAAATCTGACACTGTGCTGCTGGATAACTATTTATTCCATTTATCTGTTGTAAAAATCGATTCCCTAACTCAATAATGACCTCTTAACAATGTGTACATTAGGTTTATATGGACACACATTAAGTTTTGTGATGGTACATTACTGTAGAGCTTGTTGAACAATAGAAGTCTTGAGCATCACTGTTTTAACAGCTCATGACAATGAGTCACACAGCTTCACCATCCAAAATGAGCAAACCACAAGATATTACCAAACAGCTCCAATAATTAATTATATATTCTCCTAAATTACTTCAGTTTTAATCTAAAATTTTAATAGCAACCCAAGTAATATGTGACATCCTGAAAATTTCTGTATATTAACACAATGGAAACATTAGTACAATGATAAGAAACCATAACAAGTTGACTGAAATATTATGTAATTAAGTACATGGGTAAATGAAGAAAGAGAATTTTACAGTTAATTTATGATACAAACCTCTTCTGGGAACTGTAAGTAGTCATACAACATGGTAAATCAGAGAAACATGATAAAGGGTCCAATACCCAGTCTGAAACCTATGTGTGTGTTCCACTTTTGAATCACATATATTTGCTTAAAGCAAGCCTCACTGCACATGGCCCTTTAATACCAAACTCCTTCAACTAACAATGATTTACTGTTTCTAATTACATAAGTTCATTAAAAGATACATTTGAAACAAGCAGCTGTTTATAACTTGTATTGTTTCAGTTCTCATGAAGGAAAATAAGTTTAATTTCTTTTCACTCTTCCCCACCAGCTGCTGCCAATTCAGTTTGCATTTACCAAGACACCAATTTCAAATACTGCAAGTCAATATAGAAAGAAGGTGTCAGTCAACATACACTTCCAAGTAACTCTGTATTGTCCAAGTCCCACCTTTAAAAGTTTCTTTTATGCCTGTAAAGAGATATAGGTCATGTTCAGATAGATGAAAATAAGCAGCATGTTTATTTCCTGCTTAGTCACAGATGGAATTAATATTGATTTCTATGTTCTTTTACAAACTGTCAAGGATTAGAGGAAAGCTGTTGAAACAGAAGGATAGCCCTGCTAAATGAATGACTAACCATACTTCAAATACGTATTTTGTGCAGTTATCACAGTTGCTGATATATATTTATTGTTTAAAGTTTCTTTCTCATATATTTTTATAATGACCATCATCATGTTGTAATGATTTTGTCATTACTAGGTTCAATAAAGTACAAAAAAAAAATTAAAATTTATTTTATAAGGGTAATTATCCCCTGTTCCCCTCAATTTCAGAAGAAACTGAGCATCCAAGAAGAAACAACTAAAAAATGGAAGGAAAAGATATAATGATAAAAAAGGTTAGCTATTAAGCAGTTTCTTCCTTAATTAGCTAGTTCTGATTTTTATAATTAACTACTGCATTGCTTTGTCTATGAAGGTTGTTGCCAATCCAACTTCTAAGGATTTTGTTTGAGTAATTAAGGAAAATAAATATATTGTATTTTACTTAAATAACTTTTTCAGTAGTCTTCACCTTACAGTGATTTCATGATGATGTATTCCATACAGAACTGTTGAACTTTTTTCTTTCAGCAGTTTAATTTGAAAAGGTTTTTCTTTCAAATATTTGCAGATAGCAGATCACCTTGAACAAGATGTTTCATGTAACTCAAAAATCTGTGAGTGGTTGGTAACTACAAATCTTAAAATAAAACAAACATTCACAATTTTTTTGTAGAGCAGAAGAGCAAGTACACATATATATCAGTCAAAAAAAGCTGAAAAGTTCACCAATTAATTTATCTAATTGATTTTGTATCTAGGTCTTTTGTAGATGGCAATTTCTCTGTCATGAGCTGCGAAATTAAATGTCTGAATAGATGGAAAAAAAGAAGGAAAAAAAAGCAAACCCCAAAAAACCCTGGATATTTGGGTCAGTGTTTGCTTTGCCTAATAGCAATGTAGCTGTTACGTACAGACAGTTTGCTATGATGCCTGTCAGTGCCAGTTAGTGAGAAAACAAATGGGTCGTTCTCAGTGGAATCTGCATTTCAGTAAAAATGGCTTCAAGTTAGCTTGGCAGTTGTTTTGTCATGAACCACGACAAATAGTACCTGTCAAGTCATGTTAAACATTCTTCCATATTTAACCTCTGAATTTTATATTTCTTTTCACCTACTACATGCTTAGGCTGGAAGATGAATGATCATGTTAATGAAAATTTAGGCTTTTTAGACTGTGTGAAGAGAAGCATACTGTTGTTGAGTATGGTATCTGGTAAAAAGTAGTCAGAGGTCATACGACTGTATGCAATAAGACCAAATATCACTTTTAGTTGACAATGTATTATGCATCAGAAGATCTTGTTTTGTCATGAAATCACTGGGTCTTCTCAGAGTAGCTGAAGACGCAGTATTGGTTCTGCTGGTAGAACTGCTGCAGCCATCAGAAATGGGTAAGTTTGTCCAAAGCCTCTTCATAAGGATGAGAAAGGGTCCCCTCTCCTTGATCACACAATCACTACTTTTTTTAGCAGAGACAATCACATAGTTGTGTTTCCAAGTATTCTTGGACAATGTTTTTGTATATCCAAACAGTTAAGAGAGGTAAAAAGCATTGCTCTACACAGAGAAATATTTCATATTCATGTTTTTAACTTTATTAAATATAACTGGATGTTGCATGGCAGCTTCTACAGGGTTTACTTACAGTAAAAAAATGCTGTAAAATGGTTTCAAAAAAACCACGCCATAACAACTCTCCTACATCACTACTGACAGTCTATCCTTACACTACAGATGATTTGTGTGCTCTGTTGTTAGACACTGTGAAAGTAGGATACGTAATACCCTATCCTTACTAGTTTGTCCAATTTGTTGATGAATACCTTCTTGATAAAAATCTCTTGTACTCTTGCTCATAAGAAGACAAAAGAAGAAAGAGGGTACAGTCTGTGAAACTATCAATTAGAGAAAACACTGGTAAGTATGTTTTCCCATAATGCATAAACACACTGCAAAACTAAGTGTCATACAAGGTCATGGAAATGTATATAAGGATTTCAGAAAAAAGATTAAGCAAGTTTACAAAAGATAAAATCATTTGACACAATGGTGTGGATGAAGTCGACAGGAGTGTCACTAAGGTTTATGGTTGGACTCGATGATCTTGAAGGTCTCTTCCAACCCCAGTGATTCTGTGATTCTGTTGACAAAAATGGGTAGGGAATGGCAAAAGCGAAACCACTCTATACACACCCCAGCTTTTATAATTTTTGTCTAAATACTCACTGCTATCTACTATCAGAAACAGAGCAGATGAAAATTTTTATCTTATTCAGTCTGGCTTATATTTACACTCAGACTTTTTCACAGGACTAATCCTAATGCATCACAGCTTACTGATGATCGCCTTCTCCAGACACTCCTGAAAAAAGTCCTTTCCTGTTAACCTTTCCAAGCGTCTTTCTACAGAAATATTTGGTAGCTTTCTGTTTCTGCTTGAACTGTAAAACCAAACAGAGAACTATAGAGATGATTATGCTGGCTTCTCTCACTGAGATAAATGATAGAGTGTAACAGCAAAGTTACACTGAAATACTGGATCGTTACTCCTTGCATTTATACAGTGCTGATGAGTATAATTTTCCAGCGCTATCAGAGAGAAATGTTACTGATCAGAGGCACCGGTTAAGGTCAAGAAGATAATCTTACTAATGCTGACTATGAAAAGCAGTAGAACTCTTCAAAAGTTCAAGTCTCACACATATGAATAATAACAAATTAGCAGGAAATGGAACATACTGGAAAGCAGATACATTAGTTGTGAAATTACAGTGAAGTCAGAAGAAGTCAGAGTTTATTTCCTTTATGGATATTTAGTGGACAAATACATTTTGCCGTAATTTCTTTAGAGTTTCTCTGCAAAATAATAGCTAAGTACAACACTTTCTTATGCAGTTAATGAGAAAGAACTGGATAGTGTGAGACCTGAGCATGACATAAGTGGTATGGAATAAGCATTGGAGAATGTGCTGGTTTTGGCTGGGATTTCAATCAAATCTGTTATCTCAAACCCTTTGCTCCCCAAGTTAGATACCAAAAAGGACTGTTGTGGTTTAACCCCAGCCAGCAATAAAACACCACACTCCTACTTGCTCACTCCCCTCCCTGCAGGATGGGAGGGAAGAGAATTGGAAGGCTAAAAGTGAGAAAACTCATGGGTTGAGATAAGAACAGTTTAATAGTTGAAATAAATAATAATAAAATTAATAGTAAAAGTGGTAACGCTAATGGTGACAGTAACAGTAAAAAGGAAAATCACAAAAAGAGAGAGAAATAAAACCCAAGAATATCAAGTCATGCAAATGAAAAACAATTGCTCACCATCAACCAACTGATACCCAGCCAGTCCCCAAGCAGTGGCCCTCTGGCAAAATTTCCCCCAGCTTTATATGCTGAGCACAACATCATCTGGTATGGAACATCCTTTTGGTCAGCTGGGTTCAGCTGCCCTGGCTGTGCCTCCTCCCAGCTTGTAGTGCACCTCCAGCCTACTCGCTGGTGGGGAGGTGTGAGGAGCAGGAAAGACCTTTACTCTGTGTAAGTACTGCTCAGTGATAATGAAAACATCCCTGAATAATCAACACTGTTTTCAGCACAAATCCAAAACATAGCCCCATGCTAGCGACTATGAAGAAAATTAGCTCTACCGTAGCCAAAACCAGCACACTTTGTCTTAAGAACAAGCCTGTTCATACATAATTGCATGAATTGCAGAAGAAAAAGAGTGTACATGTCAGATAAATATTAAACAAATTTTCTGTATGTTGCATCCTTGGATTTAAGAGCTGTGTCCAGTAATATTTAATGCATGAGATATAAACCACTGTAACAGCTTTCTCACCTTAAATTAAAAAGCCAGGTATTTCAAGAATTTGCCAGTACTTTGCTCAAAAACTCTGGAATATTGACCATAGCTCAAAGAGGTGTGAAAATTCTTCTTTTATCATGCTTTTTTTATGCACAGAAAAACTGTCTGCTTTGGAAAATAGCAGCATTTGCTGGAAATTCTTGTGCTAGAGATGTAGTTCATTGGTTCCTATGGGAACAAATTGTGTTGCTCTCCTAGATGAGCAACTGTAAAAAGTAAAAAAAGGGGTAGAAGGTGGAGGGGCAGGGGAGAAGATGAATGGTGATCAAAGCACTAATTCCTTTGCATGATTCTCTTTTGAGAATCAGAGATAAATGAAGAGAAAGTGACTTAGGAAGCAATTATCTATGTCACACCAGTTAATACTTTCTTTTCAATTCTTTTTGGTTTTTTGTAAGGAACCGTTGTGGTTTAAGCACAGCTGGCAGCTAGGACCACACAGCCTCCTCTTTTACCTCCTAGAAGGGTGGGCAAAGTAGAGAGAAAAGGAGAGGAAAGGAAAAAAAGTCATGGGTTGACAGAAAGGCAGTTTAATACAATAATATTAGAAAAGGAAAATAGCAATAATAACAACAATAATAACAATAATAATAATGACACAAGTCACTCTTATTGCCCGGTGAATTGGCACAGTCCCAAGCAATGATCACGAGTACTTATCCCCCAGCTAACCCCATTTATATACTGAGCACGACGTCTGTAGTGCAGAATATGCCATAGGCAATTCTATCATTCTGTCTAGGCTTCTTTTCAGCTTCTATGGGAAGCTGGAAAAAGTATTTGGAGTCCAGTATCGACAGTGAAACCACATGTGTCAGAAAGGGAAGTGAGAGACCTTTTCTGCATGAAGAATTTTTAAGATATTTTGAGAAATTCATAACATACATAAATAATAAAAACTAAAATTGGTTGATTAAATTTTCAATTCTCTTCAAATACAAACCTATACATGTAAAAAATATGTAAGAATGAATTTTCCTTGCAAACTGTTTTTATAAAACTCTCAGACTAATTCCTTTGTAGGGGATGAGTCAAAATGTTCCACAGAAATCACACCTATCTTTAAAAAATGTCTTATAATTATGGCTGTATTTCTAAGAGGTCGGAGAAAATAAATTTAGATACTATACCCTGTGGTGTTCTCAAACTATGTGGCTTCTTGGCACATTTTTGTGACAAGTAAATAGAGTGAACTGAAGTAATGATTTTGTAAAGCCATTAATTTGTCATGAGGTACTGCCATCCTTTCCCTCACAATTGCTTGTTCATGCTCCAAGATATAATCTCTTTCACCTCCACTAAGTATTTATGTGACTGAGTACTGAAACAAGTCAGGGAAATGAAGTCAATTCAAAGTAACCTTGGAATAAAAGCTCATTGTTAAACCATATTTGCTTTACATCTCTTTCGCTATGCACTGAGACTAACACTTTTTCCACGAGAACAAAAAAGATCCCAGGAATGGAGAGCTGAAGGATTTCAGGGGGGAACTAAGGAAGAGTAATGTTAGCTACAAGTTTTCACAGCTTCTGGCCTGGGAGCCCAAGGAGGTAAATTAACTCGGTTTGCCTGGACAATAGAGTAATCAGCCAGTGCTAAAAGTGTTATGTTAGTGAAAAATAGTGCAATACACACAATATTCTCAAGATTTATTGACTTTCAGTTGTTCTTCTTTCATACTGATGTGAGAGAGACCCTGAAATCAGTTTGTTATGTGCAATTAAAATTTCTGCAATAAGTTTTTGTTTGAGAAGCGTTTTCAGAATCCCAATGAAAAATACACTCTTCAAGCTGGGAATGCCTTTCTTGCTGTCTAAGAAAAAGAATGAAAGACGACACTTTATTTCAACTCTTGTAACTGACAACATCTAGAGAATCCAACTCTTAATCTCTCTTTGAATGAGGTTTGTGAAATATGAACTCCATCAGCAGCGGGGCTGATGTCTCAACATATATTTGTGTAATTAGAGTTCCTGAGTTTCATAACCAGAAGTAGGAAATAGATCCCCTCCCTCTACCCAGAACTGCATCTTCATTTACCAAGATACTTGTTTACATAGCTTGCTGAAGTCATGTAACCATTCGTGAAAATTGTCACTGACAGACTATCATACTGTCTTTTTAACAGGTCTGAAAGAAACTGCTACAGGCAAACACTGATAGATGCTACAGTTGCTTTTGAAAGGAAAACTGATTTTCTCAAAAGTTTGTACGAACATGCAGCATTTTATAATATTGAGATCTGTGCTTCCAAAGTTTCATAGCCTTCCAGCATTTAATTTAAGACTGTCACATATTTGAAAACAGCATGAAGAAAGACCTAGATTACATGTATCATATTTCCTAAAGTATATTTAAAACCTCCTGTATTTTCCTGTAGGAAACTACAGGAAACTGTATTTTCCTGCATGATCTAACCAGATCTTAAGAAACTCCTTCAAACAATTAGTGGGTTTTTTTCAATATATCTTTAAGATTAACTCACTACAAAAAGGCTTTACCATTGGCTTTCCCACTGAATACCCAGGTAATGGGAGCAATTACCTTTTTGAAATTCTCTTTAGGGTGTTGTCCTCAGACTCTTTCAGTCCCAAGTTAGTGACTATCTGCAACACTGTTTGTCACACAGATTTATCTCCACAGACCTTGTTTCCACATCTATGTCTGTAAAACAGTTACACAGACAATGGAGCTAAAATGTTCTAGCTAGTTCCAGAAAAAGCAACGTGAAGCAACAGTAAAAAGTTTCAACTTGGGAAGTTCAGGTTAAACATAAGAAAAGATATTTTCATCATAAAGTTTGTACAGTGCAATGAGGTTGACAAAGGGGTTATGACACCCTTGAGAAGTTTTCAAGTGCCAGTTGTACAAATTCATGGCTGACTTAAAACAGTATTGGCAATAGCAGCTTGGATTGGATTTTACTTGGCATATCTTAGCCTTTTGCAGACAGCTGGTGTGGAAATTCAACAATTAAACAACTCTCACTTTTTTGGAAAGTGATAGTAAATTCTCCAGTTCCTGAAAATCACTTATGTAGCAAATGTTTCTTGCATAAAAGAATATATTTATATATACATTAATATAACATCAATGCTAAGGACTGTAATATGAAGGGCATTACATGAAAGACCAGTAATCTTAACTCTATTTTTAGAATGTCACTAAGACTCTCAAATTTACAGAACATGGAACTATAAAACACAATTAAATTGCTACAAAGAAAATGAGAATAAACTCAACATTATATTCAAAAAGTTCTAACTCAACTTCTAACAGACAGGCCTCATCTTCTAGTGTCTGGGTTATTATGGTTTTGGGTTTTGTTTTGTTTTCCTAAATGTGTAATTGTAAATTAGACTAGAATTTGTACATAATTCCTGAATTGTCTAGTATTTCTGCTCTGATCTCAAGTTAAAAATATTCTTTCCATCATTCTTTTTTAAAAATTTGCAGTCTTCATATAGAAAGAATATGATTGCTGTGGAGATATATTATACATAAGAAAAGGACTGCACTGCAAAAATCTTTCAGGCTGAAGCTTAATTGTATAGTTACACTAGACTATGTTTGATTCTTTGTTGCTGTCCCCTGCTGATGCCTGGCCTTTTTTGACAGCAACTTCAGTTTGCTTTATGGGTCCTTTTACTTAACTCTCAGCATATTGATTTAAACATAAGTAATTTCAAAATGAAACTTTAGTTCTTTTGTGATTCAAAAGTAATCTCAGCAGAGACATATGGTGAACTATGTTAAATTAAATAGAATAACATGATTCGAACCTTTCAGACAGACATTTGTGTTTTCTGTGCACATACATGCCCTTTCTAGCTTCCCCTGGAAGAATGAAACAAAAAATACAAATCCTCCAACTTCCTGAAAGACGATTAATAACAAGTTTTGAAAAATAAGAGTATAGAATGTTTTTCAAAGGGGAAAAGAGAAACCCATTTACTACCAGATGGAACACCTCAGCTCTTTGGGAGAAAAAAAATGTTCACCTGCATTCATTAAAGAGTAAAGTAACTATTCAACACAGCGAAAAATTTAAACTGCAAGATGTCATTTCTCATGGCTGTAAGCCTAGACTTAATTAAACATGAACCTACTATCACCTGAATTACGTGACTTACATTACCTTGATAATGTCCCAGAGTTTCAATACAGTTAAAGATAGCAGATATGGAAGAACATGACAAGATTTCTTTAAGGTCACCTAGATGAAAATATTTCTATTTTTAAGTAACTTTGACAGTGACAACAAAATAAAATCTTAATGAGTAATGTAGTTGAATGAGATTCTTGATTTACACAGAATTCAGAATTTGGATGATTATCAAGTTTCTTGATCAATTTTATTTTACATTTTATCATTGGAGGTATCACTGTAATATAATGCAGATAGTTCATTAAGTACCACAGGTTTGAAAGCAAATCCTGCGCCTCCTTATTCACTCAGAATAGCCTTTATGAGTCTCATCTTTTTAATCTTTATGCAATTTTTGTTTTTTCTCCTAATGATTATCATCAGGGTATGAAAAGTGTTCTTTGTTACTCTTCAAATTGTCCTAAATGTACATGTAAAAATAACATGAGACAAATACAGAAGCAAAAATACAAAGACGAATGAGGAGGAACACAATGTGCATCTCTAACAAAGACTTTAAAGGATCATAATTATCTTTTAATTTGTGGTCAGTTACCTCCACAGGTATTATTATGTTGACTTGAATATATTAGAATAGAGCTCCTAACTTGCTATAGCTGTCATTACCAATTATCATTTTCATACTAAGAATTATTCCTAGTTAACAGTATTTGCACATTATTATTTGTCTGACTGGCTGCAAACCTGTGCAAAACTGTGCCCAGTGCAGCTGACTCAGATTTGAGGGGACTTTTAACACAAACCCACTGTTAAATTAAACATTTTTGTCATGTTAGTGTTCTGTCTTCTAAACTTAATTGTTAAAACTGTTAAATGTGTTTAAAAGGACAAAGGCAAAGTAACACTGTGATTTACAGTATAAGTAAGTGGCTTAGCTGAAAATTACCCAAAGAAACAACTTCTGCAAAGCTGTTCTGAAAGGCACCTGGGAACAAAACTGCACACAATCTCTGACACTTCACTATGGTCTTCATAGTTGGAAAAGTATAAAGCTTGCCTCTCATTTTATACTTTTTCACTTCTGCTCCTAATACCATTTGCAAGTCAGACACAAAAGAAACAGAGACCAGATAGCAGTTCAATTCAAGTCCATCTTTTATATGGGAGTCAGTATGTGCATGTGTCAGCTGCCAATTGAATATCCAAATGCAATAAATAGATATGAGCTCATATCAGACTGTTTGCTGACTAATTTGGCCAGTAAGTGTAATAGAAAGAAAAGCGTGAATTCACTGACCAGAGAAGAAGCTCTTATTTTCTAAGAAAAATCTAACTTGTCTGTGCTTGTCTCCAGAATTGACTCCAGAATTGACTCGTTAGTCATAGCACCATTAGTACAACAGGGAGAAGGAAGAGTAAAGGATGTCATAATTAAGGAAGGGAAAAAAACATTGTCCATCAAATATCAGAAATATAATTAAAATGTGATTTTCTGGATATATTATACAGATATAACCAGCCCTGCAGGTTGTCACTTATTTGCATCACCAGTACTATCAGTTCGTCTGTAGAAACATGGTAGTCAGCGACTTTTTTGATATCGTCAGTATTACCTGATGACCACAAAAGGTCAAACATACTGTCAAACATACATATGTGATATACCTACATGATTGTTCAATATATTTTAAGGTTACAGGATCAGATAGCTCATTAGTATCCATCTGTTACGATATTTACTTCCTCTCCTGAAGTCCTTTGCAGCACAAGGTGAGTTTAATTCTCTTTCAAATATTTTAAAAACAGTCAAGGTGCTACAAAATGACATGGGGAAACAAAATAGTTAATGTCTCATAGGCTTTTGCAGGCCTTCCTGGTTAAGAAACGTTTGTAGCTTATGGTCTTACCAGTTAGCATGATTTAATTAACAAAGGAATGGTTTATTGCAGCAATGAAAGAAATAGACAGACTCCTTCTTCAGCTTTGATAAGAGCAAGAAAGCAAGCCAGGGACTGAGCAAGCGAGAAAGCAAGCAAGCAGGCAAGAAGCTCTCTCTCATTTATTTCCACACGCTTTGGTTTTCATGCTTACAGATCGGGATCTGGACTATGAGGCCAAACAGGGTGTTTTATAACATTCTCACTGTTGTGACTGTCTTCAGGCACAATTGTGTGCTCCACTCACCCTTCAGATATTTTTCCAGCCTGACCTTCACATGGTCTCAAATACACAACACAATCATCCTGTTTTGGCCTGTCCAAAATCCTTTTTTTAGCTAGACTAATATCTTTCTCTGATTTATCTTGCATTCATCTTCCCTGACCATCCAGATGGCCAGAACCATGTATTCTGTTGCTCCCACACCTTCTCTTCACTCATATAATTTTTCTTTTATCATCCATCTGGCTGGAGCTGTGTTCTGCCACTCCCAAAGATTATTATTAACTAAGGAATGGAGTCTGGAGCCTCCTTATCTGAAGGATCTCAATGGTTGTTATTATTTACCATATCTTGCTTATCTAGCAGGATTTGATGAAGAATGGATTGTGCTGCATAAACCAATATTACTAAGCATTCCCTACCAGATGCTGGTGTGGAGTCCTTGGTGCAGGAGGCAAACCATAGACACCATGCACCTTCCTTCCAAAAAGCTAAAATCCACGCAAAAGTCCCAGCAGATGTCAACAGTTTTATGAAGGGCACAGATCTCGTCACTCAGTGGGAAAGGATGTAAAATAAGAAAATAATTTTCTTGGGAATCAGGTCTGCAGATATATCAGTCTATTGTTATATCAGGCCTACCAGGACCCTACTTGACATAGGCTGATTCTGTGTGTAGCACACAGATCATAGAATCATAGAGTGGTTTAAGTTGGAAGGGACCTTAAAGATCATCTAGTTCCAACCCCCTTGCCGTAGGCAAAGACACCTCTTACTAGACGAGGTTGCTCAAAGCCTCATCCAACATGGTCTTGAACACTCCCAGGGATGGGGCCTCCACAGCTTCCCTGGGCAACCTGCGCCAGTGCCTCACTACCCTCATGGTAAAAAATTTCTTCCTGAGATCTATTCTAAATCAACCCTCTTCCAGTTTGAAGCCATTACGCTTCTTCCTATCACTACACACCCTTGTAAAACGTCCCTCTCCAGCTTTCTTGTAGGCCCCCTTTGGATGCTGGAAACCTGCTAGAAGGTCTTCCCATAGCCGCCTCTTCTCCAGGCTGAGCAACGCCACCTCTCTCAGCTTGTCTTCATAGCAGAGGTACTCCAGCGCTCTGATCATCTTTGTGTTCCTCCTCTGGACCCACCCCAACAGGTCCATGTCCTTCTTATGTTTGAAGCTCCAGAGCTGGACACAGTACTCCAGGTGGGGTCTCACAAGAGCAGAGGGACAGAATCACCTCCCTCTCCCTGCTGGCCAGGCTTCTTTTGAGGCAGCCCAGGATGTGGTTGGCCTTCTGGGCTGCGAGTGCACATTGCTGGCTTGTGTTGAGCTTCTCATCAACCAACACCCTCAGGTCCCTCTCCTCAGGGCTGCTCTCAATCCATTCTCCGCCCAGCCTGTATTTGTGCATGGGATCGCCCCGACGCATGTGCAGGACCTTGCATTTGGCCTTATTGAACTTCATGAGGTTGGCACAGGCCCACCTCTCAAGCCTGTCCAGGTCTCTCTGGATGGCATCTCTTCCCTCCAGTGTGCAAACTGCTACGTACAGCTTGCTGTCATCAGTATGCTGAATTAATTCAGGTTGGTGCTGGATGAGTAATCTGACTGACACTCCACAACACAGCAAATACAACCCCTAAACAACCTCCCTGAAACCAAAGCAGACCTCTAGTTTATCCTCCATTTTATGGGGTTTTCTATATAAATTGTGGTTGGGACACCCAGTTTACACAGCATAAACTAATGCGTTCAAATAATGTAAAATCAATTAAATCATTTAAACAATACAGCGTTGACAGTGTGGGGGAAAGAAAAGTTGTACATATCATCCACAGACAATAGTATGTGATCCCAACACACAGAGCTTAGGTCTCATCCTCTTTGCATATCAGAGTACCTATCCTGAAAATTGCAGTTGCCTTATTATCAGTCTTGGCTGACTGTGGGATAATTGCTGAAGGTGGCTTAAAATTAAATCTATATTCACATTTTAGGTAAAACCTACACTATTGGAGCAAGGTAGAATGCAGCTAAGGGGCAGTGCATTCTCCCTAAACAACCCTAGGTGTTGGCAGCATGTGGGGAACTTGGTGTGCTAGCTCTAGGAGAAACTGCATGGAGGGTGGAGCGGAGCGGAGACACCACGGTCACGCTCTGTGATAACAAAGGGACCTAAAGGTACACGATATAGTTAATGCAACTGATAAGCTGCATATATTATGCCCTGGGCCAACAGTTTGTCAGTTTTGACAAAATGCTGCACTTTGACTGAACTTTGCTCATTAT
The DNA here is from genome assembly GCA_013398295.1 of Chionis minor. Lineage (NCBI taxonomy): Eukaryota > Metazoa > Chordata > Aves > Charadriiformes > Chionidae > Chionis > Chionis minor. The sequence continues at coordinate 86,221 of VZSF01007206.1, forward strand.
AATGTCATTATAATACCAAAACACACCTCCATCCCAAAAATTACCCACCTCTCAGGTGAGACTACGCCTCACTGAGCTTGTGCACTGAATTTTTCCTAGTCTGTACCTTTAAACATGAAGCAGGAAAATTTTGGACCAATTATGATAAAGGTATGTATGACAATGGTCACTTCAAGTTCCACCTGTAAATTAAACCACTCTAAAATAGTGAGGGGAGGGAGCGAATTTTAGGGAAGAAACCCCATTCCAGCTGACCTGCTACGAGTTGAGCCTCTCTTCCCCCCCATTGGGACGCCTTTGGGTAAGATTTGAACACCCAACTATCTCGAGTGCAGCCCCGGGAAACTCAGAAATCTCTGGAGTGTTGCATTGTTATCTCACGTGTGTGTATCTTGGCCATAATAATCTTTAGCATGTGCTTTGTAAACAGCTACTTTATCACCAGCAATCTGAAAGAATTTGTGCCTCTGTTGCTTTAATAAATAGCACTGTTCATTAATCTGGCTGTGAGAGTTCTTGAATGCGACCAAATCCTGAGTGTGACTGTGATAGTTCACAGAAGGCCGCTGGGTGGACAGGGCAGTGTTAGTAGTGTATCCGTAATCGTGATAGTACAATAAAGGTACTGGGCACGACTAGACTATTAACGCAACACTGGGCATCAATCAGAATCTAAGCCCAGCTGCCCCCAGCTCCTCTAATACCTAAAGGTCAGCTGGAACGTAAGGGGGTTTATTTTCTGCCAAATTACTTTAACTCTTAGTGCAACACTGACACATTCCCTACTGCTACCAGGTTTGTTTACATCTGGATCACATAACCATCTTCTCACTGATGCTCATGAAGAGCAAGTGCAAAGAATGGTTGTGTTATGCTCACCACAACACATAATTTTACTCACTCTTTGTAGGTTTTCAGATGAAAGATGGGGAAAAAAAAAAAAAAGGCCTGAATTTTTTGTTGTAACTTTGCTGATAAAGAGTCTAGAGGAAGAAGTGACTTTCCATTCCACAATATAGTAGATAATTACTGAAATTACTAGTTTTCTGAGCATGTAAATACCTAATCTATTTGTCAATTACATTTGTATATAAGGATAATCCACTGAAAATCTTTAAGTTTATACAGTTAATAAAATATCAGATGTTCTAGCCAAAAGGAATTTTTTAGGCTATACCATGGAAAGATTGATGTAATACATTCTTTTTGAATAATTTCATATGCCCACATCTCACAGAACAATCTTATTAAGGTAAAAGATTTCTAAAAAATATTCACTAATCAAAAAAGTCCTTTTCCCTTACCATTCTCTTTTTCCACTCTGAAGAATATCTTTTCATGCACAGTCTGCACTGTGCATTCTCTCCTACTATATCTTCCTGAGACACTGTTCATTATTCAAGCTAGAATACAATTTCATCAGAAATGTGTGATAGTATAGTGCAAGTACTCATAAAACTAAGGATGCCATTAAAGTATGTCCTCAGGATTACATGCTGTATTATGCAGTCATGAACTACTGTATTAATGTGTTTTAACCTATGGCAATATTAGTCTAGAGAGGAATATTAACATTTCACATGAAGGGTGACACACTGACTTCTAGAAAAGATGGACTGTGATATTTGTTATCAGTTCTCCTGTAAATGGCCTTGGCTCAGCAACAGACCACAGTCTTCTACACCTGCAAGCCTTTCCAAAATGTACTGTAGCAGAAGTTTGTCAGTGCTTTTATATTACAAATATCTCCTTAAGAGGGATTTCCTTTCATGAGATATCATTTCTCCTTCACAGTTCTCTGACTTCCAGTTCTGGCTCCGGCTTCACTAACTATACGGACAGGTTCCAAGTAATTTTAATTGAAAATACACATCAAAGTTTTGAAAAAAGAAGGTATTAAGTCATTTTCAAGAAGCAGTCTAGAAAAGTAGTAAGAAAAAAACCCCACATTAAATGAGTGGAAGACATCATCGTAATAAAAAAATTAATCCCTCACCCTCTCGTTTTTAAACATATGCATACATAGGCATGTGCACACAAGACAGCATGTGTTTAAAAACATGAAACAGATATTTTGAGGGACTCAATTTACTATATCTGTGTTTTGAGTTCACTTTGAAATCACCTGAAAATTCTTGTGCGCTTATCTTAAACATGTAATATGTGCTTGTATTAAAACCGTACTCATTTCACAATGTCCTGAGTCAAAGACTCTGAAATAAATAAATGTTTATGATTTGAGTAAGAAACCTTGAAAAAAAGCCTTAACCTTTCATGTTATGAGTTAACATAGACCCCACAGCAATATGCTATCCAGAGAGAGTTTCATAACAAATTTACACTTAGTTGCAGTCTCTGGTAATTCAAACTGATTTTCTTAGTATATTTAAAGTCCTTTTATTCTTCCCTCAGTCGTGTCTTAAGAACTATACATTATAGTTTCTGCTTGTAACAGAACATGACTCATGATATTAAGAAATACTAAAAAAGGTTATCTTTGTTTTCCTTATTTCTTCCTGGAAGACACGAAGCACTATATTTAAATGAAACTTAGATTTTCTTGAAAAAATAAATTAAATACAATTTTTGGTGGCTAGAAAAATCTTTTCTGTAACAAGTAATTCTACCTGAACAGGTGAGATTTAGAATATAGGTGGTCCAAAAAGAATGCACTGTTAAGACATATAGAAATAATGGGAAAAGCATTTTCTCAGTTTCCACAGGCGTATTTTTTTCATGTACATTTCTTTTCCTATAGTACCTGTCACACTCCTAGTAAAGATTTCCATACCACAGTGACTAAAAAGAATTCAAGCCAATTCCATGAAGTACAGACTATGGATATGTTATAAGTTTACAGAAAACACGTAAATATAGTACCATGTAAAATTTCTCAGACAGGTGAGAGTACCGAGCTTTCTATGCCACCCTAGGAAGCAAATGTGTAGAGGTCAGTAGGGATCTCTTAGCCCTGTGGGCTTTTTGTCAGACTACAAAACTTTAGCCATCCATTTCTACATCAAGTCCAACAACATATATGCTACCCAAATCTGATCTAATGTTGTGTTTAAAGTCTTCAGATGACATAAAATCAGTCATCAGCATGGGTAGTTATTTCAGATGAGTTTATCTGAACTATTGTAATCATTTATTCCACATTGTTAGGTATGTGTAGTACCTAATGTTATGTATGTTAAGGTAAGTAGTAAGACAAAAAAGTATGTCCTTTGATCCATATGTCTAAGCTGGGAAAGAAATTTTTGCCAACCTGGTGATGCCTTGAATTGATTTCTCAAAAGACAGCAGCCCAAGCCAGAGGAGAAATGGAGGCACTGGGGACACTGAGGAAGTGTCCAAACCAGGGAAGCTCTTGCACTTTGTGAAAGTGGTATCAGTGGGAGCCCACCTCAAGTGTTTGTGCATGAACTCACACAGCATAGAAAACAAATGGGAAGAACTGTTGAATTTGCACAGATATAGTTTCTTTGGAAATTTAGAAATTCAGTGGGATTCAGGAGAACTCCACATGACTGGAGTTCTGCTGGTGATGCACAAAGGCATCAGAAGAGAAAGACCAGGAAGAAAAGGAGGGACCTGAGGTCATGAAGTTTTGTCTTGAAAGGGGTGACAAGCTAGTCAAGAGTGCATGGGAAAGGGTCACAAGACAAGTGTCTGTTACAGATCACTTGATCCCAAAGAGAAAGAAATTAAGCACTCTCTAAAGAGCTGGAAGAAACCTCATGATCATATGTCCTGCCTGGTAGTTATGGGAATTTTGACCACTCAAAATCTCCTGGAAAGGCATAGGGCTAACTACAAGCAGTTCAGAGAGTTTGTGGATGTGTTGAAGATAATTTTGTGACATAAATTATCCAAGAGCCATCTGGCTTGCAGCTTGACAGAGAAGGAGGAAGTGGTTGGGGATGTTGATGTCTAGGGTAGCCTTGGCAGCAGTGACCATGAGACTGCTGAGTTCAAGATCCCATGGGATGTGAGCAAGGCAAACAGTTAAATCTCAGTCCAGGATGCCAGAAGAACAAATTTATTCTTGTTGAGGGATGTGGTTTGCAGCTTCTCACGGAAGATTGCCCTGGATAACAAAATGGTACAGGGTAGTTGGTCATCTTCACAGACAGGCTCCTCAAACCACATATACAGAAAGTCTAGCAGTCACAGCAGAAGCTGTCATGGATGAACTGTACAGTGAAAAGATTTATACAGAGGTGCAAACAATGATGTGCTATTCTGGGAAATACACAAACTTTACTTGAGTTTGCAGAGCTGGAGTTAGGAAAGCCAGAGCACAACTGGAGCTGAAACTAGTGAGGGATGTGAAGGGCAACGAGAAGGACTTCTCTAAGTGCACTAGCAGCAAAAGAAAGGCTGAGGAAAATGGAGAATGCTGCTTAGTGAGGTGGGAGACCTTGTGACCATGCATATGGAAAATGCTAAAATAACTTATGGTTTTACTCCAGTTTCTCTTGTTGAAGACTGCACTCAGGCCTCCCAGGTCCCTGAGCCCAGTGGTAGGTTCTATGATAATATCATGGGTGAAACCAAGCACAGCCCAGCCTATAGTGGATCTGGATGCTGGCGTCTATTTAAGCACTAATGAGAACTGAGCTTGTACCTCACCTGACAATCCCCTAATCCCCTCCACTCACTCACTTGCTGTCCCCGGCACTACAGTTGCAAATTGCTGACTGTACAGTTCTTCATGGATGTCACTGCTGGCACATGGAGGCTGGGCAGAAAGTCATGGGTTTTTTTTGCTGTGCAGCAGCCTGCGGGCACCAGTTCAAGTGTTACTGGCCGCCATCCCTGGACTTTCCCCTGTGCTAGTTCCCATGCAGCTCTCTGGTTCCTGGTATCTTCCCCACTGTCAGCATTTCTCCTCCAGCCAGAGCATTCACCTTCCTCTGTCTGAGACTCCTTCTCTCTAAGATTTTTTCTTTGTAGTCTTTACTTCTGTTCTGGAAACCCTTATTTGCAGCCCCCAGGTTTCCCAATCTAAATACTCAGTGTGCAGAAGCACAGCTCATGATCAGCCTCCCAGCTGCTGGTTCTGTCCCATGTCTCTTTATCAGTTGGGACATTCAGGATTTACCAGCTTTGCTCAGTCTGGGTATTATCAAAATTTATCACCAGTTCATACTGGTTGTAGCTAGCAAGCAGCAGGCTTCTTGTTTAGGAGTTCAGACTTCCAATATCAGATATTGAGCGCCTATGTTCCTCAGCCTCAATTATCTGTCACCTCTCAATGTTCACAGTTTAAAGGTATTTCTCACTTTTGACAACTAGAAAAGCATTATCCAGAGTACAGAAATGTTGAGATAGGAACCACGTAATTAAATTAGACATATACAGCAATGAGGCTGGAAAAGTGCCAGGGAAATGACTGATAACATTGCAAGGCCAATCTCTATAACTTTTATAATAGAATGGCAACAGAAAGAGGATCCCAATGATTGGAAAACAGCAAATGTAACACTCATCTTCAAGGACAACCTGGGGAACTCCTGACCAGTCAGCTTAATCTCAGTTCCTGGGATGACCACTGATCACTGACTCCTGGAAACCACATCCAGCCTTCTTAAGGACAAGACAGTCGTACAGAACAGCCAGCATGAATTTATAAAGAGGAAATTGCACCTGAGGAAGACGACATCATTCCATGACAAGAAGACTTGCTCAGTGGATAAGGGGAAAGCAGTTGATGTTGTTTATCTTGACTTTAACAAGGCATACAGGATGGTGTCCATAGCATTCCAATAACCCTGGAAGCAGGGATAGGTATCCTGGGAAGAGCATAGAGACATTTCCTGGTTGTGTAGTGTTGGGGTCAGGAAGGCCAAAGTTTGTCCAGGGCTGGTCTTGGAAGGGACACCAAGAATAATAAGGGATTCTATGGGTGTGTCAGTCAGCAAAAGAAGGTAAAAGAAAATGTACCCCCCTGATAAGCAAGACTGGAAAACTGGTAACAATAGACGAGGAAAAAGCTGAGATACTCAACAATATTATTGCCTCAGTCTTCACTGCCAACATTTCTGCCCACACCTCTCAAGTGGATGGACTACAAGGAAAGGACTGGGGAAGCAAAATCACCCTCACTGTAAGAGGAGATCAGGTTTGTGACCACCTGAGGAACCTGAACATACAGAAGTCTATGGGGCCTGACGTGATGCATCCCAAAGTCCTGAGGGAATTGGCTGATGTAGTTGCCAAGCCACTATCCATGATATTTGAAAAGTCATGGCAGTGAGGTGATGTTCCTGGTGACTGGAAAAGGGAAACAATGCACCTGTGTTTAGAAAGGGTAGAAAGGAGAACCCTGGGAAGTACGAACCTGTTAGCCGCACCTCTGTGCTTGGGAAGGTCATGGAACAGATCCTCCTAGAAGCTATCCTAAAGCACATGGAGGACAGGGAGATGATTTGAGAAAGCCGTATCAAGGGCAAGTCCTGCCTGACCAACCTAGTAGCCTTCTCTGATGGAGTGACTACAACAGTAAACATGGGAAGAGCTATGGATGTCATCCGTTTGGACTTCCGTAAGGCCTTTGACACAGTCCCCCACAACTTCCTTCTCTCTAAATTGGACAGAGGTTTAATGTGGGATTTAGAGAATTTACTCATTCTCTATTTCCTAATTTCACAGAATCACAGCATCATAGAATGGTTTGGGTTGGAATGGACCTTTAAAGGTCATGTAATCCAACCCCCATGCAATGAGCAGGGACATATTCCACTAGATCAGGTTGCTCAGAGCCCTGTTCAACCTAATCTTGAATGTTTCCAGAGATGGGCCATCTACCACCTCTCTGGGCAACTTGTTTCAGTGTTTCACCACCCTCATTTTAAAAAAATTTCTTCCTTATATCCAGTCTGAATCAACACTCTTTTACTTTAGAGGCATTAACCCTTGTCCTATCGCAACAGGCTCTGCTAAAAAGTGTGTTCCCATCTTTCTTACAAGCCCTGTTTAAGTACTGAAAAGCTGCAAAAGGTCTCCCTTCTCCAGGCTGAAAAAACCCAACTCTGTCAGCCTGTCCTCATAGAAGAGGTGTTCGCTCTCAGGATTTTTGTGGCCCTCCTCTGGACCTACTATAACAGGTCCATGCCTTTCCTGTGCTGAGGCTCTGGAGCTGGACATAGTACTCCCGGTGGGGTCTCACCAGAAAAGAGTAGGGGGGAGCAGAATCGCCTCCCTCAACCTGCTGGCTGCATTTCTTTTGATGCAGCCCAGGGTACAGTTGGCTTTTGGCTGTGAGAGCATATTGTCAGTTCATGTCCAGCTTTTCATCTACCAAATCATCAGGAAGAAATGTGTTTACTGCTCATTATGAGCTCTTTACGCCCATATCCCTTATATATGTTATGACTAATAAGTCATTGCTTTGAATTACAATTGAAATAAAAAAGTAAATTCTATGTGTTAGATTGGGAAGAGAAAAATAATTTTAAAAAGTGATTTTATTGAAATGATATTTTTTAATCTATATTTTTCTAAGTGGTGTGTTTTGCTTTTTCTCCTTTTTTCTTTTTTTTTGCACAATAGTAACAGAAAATACAATTTTTCCAGTTTAATTTTTTTCCCCAAAAAAAGGACATTTCAGGACTAACCATAAAATATTCTGCTCTGCTTATTAAAGCTTTTATATTTCAACCTATAACAAAGTCATTGAATGGATTTTTTCTCTTGGGGCAAAATTTTGAGGTTTGTTTTATTTTGTTTTGTTTTTTCCATTTCTCTGTAATTTCACACATTATCATAGAATCATAGA
>VZSF01007207.1:0-85315 GCA_013398295.1 Chionis minor
AGACACAATATGAGTCTATCACATAGACCACATTGACCCTTCAGGTCATGTCCTTGGGCAATGTGGACCAATAGACAACCTGGAAAATCCTTGGCAGTTGCAATCCAAGTTTGCCAACCTATATCTTATGACAGCATCCAGTACATCAGATGGCACATTGCCCCACAGATCCCATGCAGGGCTGTTTCACAACTGGAGCAGGCGTTTCATCTGTGAGCACACAGAAACACATTTCAAAGCCATCTCTGCTGTTCCACTGTCACAAAATCCTTCTCTCGGTATTCAAAATTAAGGATAATGGGTCCCACAGAGTGTCATGGTCTTACCTCCTTTGTGCCTCAGACCACCCTATCCGCTTCATGGTCAAATGCACAAAGTTCATATCTATGACACACTCTCCTTTCAGTCTCATCTGATGTCTGCCCACCTCCATCATGAGAAGTTCACTACCCAGTACTGACTGGGCAGCCTCTCACATGTGAGATGGCTTCTCAGGCCCAGGGGCTTGTTTGCACGGTGTCTTCTGGATGCACGCAGGCAGAGAGTGAGGAAGGGAGGTACAGATTCGGCACTGGCCGAATTTCTGCAGCAGAGGCAAATGCCGTACTGTTGCATTTCACTCATAACAGAGGACTTCCAAAAAACCCCAAACTCTGGTACTGGAAAAATGTATCGACCAGACTCCTTGTATTCTCAACATCAAGAGGTGGCATCCTTTTTCCCAGCGTAGACATTACCCTTTACGATGGCAGGAAGGTTAGTCACATTCTCTAACATCTCCACCAAGTCGCATAAGCAACGATGTAACCAAAACACTAGCATTCCTGATTATGTGCTAGGTGCGCACACGCACAAAGCCATGCCAACCACGTTGTCATTAACTATGGAGAAGCGACACATTTCTCCCTGTCTCATGGTGAGATATGTAGATAGCCCTCATACCATGGCCCGCCAAATACTTCACCCAGAATTTTCCTCTGGCTAGTCTCAAAGTGGCTGAGCTGTTTTACTACCTTGTGGCTACTTGGCAGGCTGCAGGTTGTGAGGAGACAAGTAGAAAACTGAAGAGCAAGAAAACTTAACACCTCGTAGAGGACAAGGCTAGGGAACATTTCTACAGCTTCGACATACTTAAGTCCATGGGACCTGATAGGATGCACCAATGGATGCTGAGGGAACTGGCCAGTGCCATTGTGAGACTCCCCAATCGTCTTTGAAAGATCACGGCAATTAGGGCGGCAAGGGGTGTACCTAAGGACTGAAAGAAAGCTAATGTCACTCCTATCTACAAGAAGAGGAAGGAGGATCTGTGGAACTACATGCTGATCAGTCTCACCTTTACTCCTGGGAAGATGATGGAAAAAATAATCCAAACATATAAGGGACAAGAAGGTTATTTGGAGTAGTTAGCATAGATTTATGAAAGGGAAATAATTCCTGAACAATCTGATAGTCTTCTGTGATGAGATGAGTGGTCTGGTGCATGACAGGAAGCAGGGATGTAACTTTAGCAGGACTTTCCACACTGTCCCCCATCACACCCTCCTAGACAAACTGACAAAGTACCAACTAGGTAAGTTGAAAGCAAGGTGGAGTGAAACCTGGCAGAACAGCCAGGCTTAAAGGACTGCAATCAGTGTCACAAAGTCCAGCTGAAGGATGGTCATCAGTAGTGTAACCCAGCCATTTCTACTGAGACCAACACTGTTTAAACTTATCATTAAACATCACAAAAGTGATGGGACTGAGTGCACTCTCAGCAAGTTTGCAGGCAATACAAAACTCGGAGGAACAGTTAATATACCAGATATGTTCTGCCATTCAGAGGGACTTCACAAGCTGAGGAAATGGGCAAACAGAAACCTCATGAAGTTCAGCAAAGTGAAATTCAAAGTTCTGTCCCTCAGCAGGAATAACTTCAAGCACCAGTACACGCTGGGGGCTGGACAGCAGCTCTGGAGAGAAGGATCCTAGTGAATGAGTTGAACATGAGTCAGCATTGCACCCTTATGGCAAAGAAGGGCAGCAGCTTCCTCGATTACACTAGGAAAAGTTTTGCCACCAGGTCAAGCAAGTGATGCCTCTTCTCTTCTCAGAACCAGTGAAATACACCTGTAGTGCTGGGTCCAGTTCTGGGATCCCCAGTACAAGACAGAGTACATAGAAATACTGAAGAAAGTTCAGTGCAGGGCCACAAAAGTGTTGAGAGGACTGGAGCATCTTTAATAGAAGGTGAGGCTGAGGGAGCTGGGTCTTGTTTAGCATAGAGAAAAGGAAGCTCAGGAGGATCTTGTGCATTTGTAAAAGTACTTGACAGGAAGGTGTAAGAATGATAAAGCCAAAGTCTTCTCAGCAGTGTCCAGTGACAGGACAAAAAGCAATGACAATGATCTGAAATACAGGAAATCACACATAAATATAAGAAAAAAGTTTTCTTATGGTATTGGTGACCAAACACTGTCACAGGCTGCCCAGATAGGGTGTGGAGGCCCCATCATTGGGAATATTCAAAGCTCAAGTGGAGATGGCCTGGACAACCTGCTTCAGTTGACCCTTTCCTTGTCTGGAGGGTTGTAGTAGACAATTTCCAGAGGTGCCTTCTAATCTCAATGACTTTGCATTTCTATTCTATACATTTTACACAGATGCAGGATAGGATTCACAGCACTCCCAAAGCATATGACAGGAAAAGGGGTTAGGAGCTGAGGAGAAAGAAAGTGGCAGGATAGACACTGCATTACCAGTCTGATAATCCCTCACAAATAAAAGTGTCAAGCTGGAGGCTCAGGAGCAGCAAAGGTTCTGTTAGACCAGAACTTCTCCACCTTTCCCTAAACCCAGCTTTAAAGTGGCATGGTAAACCAAGATGAAAATATTAAGTTATTTTTATCCAGTTGAACAGTTCAAAGTTATTTGCACATGTGAATAAATATGTTCTTTTAAACTGCACAAAGGATCCTCATTTTCTGCTTCCTTGACCATTTCAAAGTCATTTTTATCGTTCACAATACATACAAAAGTAGATCCAAAAGGCTGCCTGATCCAAGCAGTTCTTTTTACACATACATTTCTCTAAAAGCTAAGCCCTTTCCCTCTCAAAAGCAAGATCCCCTTGCAGGAATAATGCAAGGACACAGAAGATGACAACTAGTCCCAAGACTTAAAACAAAATCAGGTGTATTGTTTTTCCAAATTCCTGCAAGTCTCATATTATGGTCAGCTTTTACTTACTAATAATATGATTCTACTTGAGACTTTCCCATTAGTTTTATGCATAATTCAGCACAGGGCTAAAGAATATCAAAGGACTAAATTAAAAAGTATATTTGGTATGGAGTGGTGCACAGCATAGCAGAGAGGGGATCCCCTTTTATATCTCTGAATTGTTCTGAAAACACAAAAGGGTCTCTGGGTCCTCCAGCTGAGATGAAATATTGAAGAGCTCAGAAAACCATTTCTTGTCAATGCTTGGTAAGATGCAATGATGTGTCTAATGCATGCAGACATCAGGATTAAAAGGCAGTTCATGCAGATATGAAACAGGCAAAAAAACCTCCCAGGAAGTAGATTTTCCAAGAAAGCAACAACTAGATCTTACTTTATTTTTTCTCTATTTTTCTGCTTCTGAATAAGAGCATATTTTTGAGTGACCTTTTATGAATTATACTCATTTCAAGTTATGCTGTAGGTAAAACTCACTTAAGTGCCATCGTAGTTTAAGGGGCTCTTCACCGGCTTAACTTTACAGACAGAATCAATCCTATTTTACATGTGCATATAATTACTCAGTCTGTGAACATTCACAAGGTAGTGCCTAAGTTGGTAGGAGGCTTTTTATACCAAACTTGACTTTGATATCTCTCTGCAGTTCTAACACGTGTTCTGTTACAGAACAAACTATTACATTTAGAAATCATACATAAAGTGCTTTTCTAGAACAATTACATTTTATAAAACAAAAACGGTTTCATAGTCAACTAAGCACAGTCAACTAATTATTTGAAACACCAGCACTCAAACTGGTTTGGATTACAGCAAAGGATTAAACTTTTCTGTTGTTAAGATGAACTTGAAAATACATATATACACACTTTTATTTACTGGAGAAAACTAATTGAGAGAGTAGATACAAGAAACATGTTTTGGAAAAACAAGATATTCAATATACAACCAGCATTCCAGTACAGCACAGCTATTCACAACAAAAGAGACCTTTACAGAAATTCAGTTCAAATACCAAAAGCAAATATCCACATCTACAATACCTCTAACACATTTCTGTATCCCATCATGAAGTTATAATACCTTTTTGGTATTAAATGTAACCTCTACTTAATACAGTAGGAGAATGTTCTGCGAAACCTACCTCCCATACATGACATTTGAGCTACAGTTCAAATGCAAATCTCTTCCCACTTCTCTTGTCTGTACATAGGCAAGGAATGACTTAACCTCTCACATCCACACTTTCCTAAGTCTATATCTCACACCAACCATTACATTACACATAAGATCTTCTTATACCATATCCATAATACACCAAATAATAAAAAGAATTCAGAATATCTATCCATGCAATAGCTGAGCCATACCAGAGACTCATACAGAGATATTCCTCCCCACAAGTGTTTAGGAGCTTCTCTAGACTTAGAGATAACAACTGCAGATCCCAAAGTGCTGTCACAATTTTTATCTGAAGTACTGAAGGACTCTGTTACCGTAGATATTCACTTTGCAGGTAAGATGGACCAATAACATGACTGCAATCTACATCAGTGCTGGAGGAGGTCATGGCTAGTTGTTTTTCTGTTCTGTTTTATTCCTTTGGAGGCTGCTGTTAGTGACCACACTACAGTGGTTTCCACACAGGTCTCAAAGACGGAGAATTATCCAGGATATGTGGCCAGATTAGCCCTGTTTGCAAATTCTGAAAACATTCACATTCATAATTTTTAATCTTTTCTCATGCAAAAGCTCAGATTAAGAGTAGTTTTATTTATAAATCATAACATTAGCTTTCTTTCTTTCTTTACCAAAACAAGTTGTATTTACATTTTTATCTGTCACTTACCTAAAATGTAATCTGGAAGGAATACCGAAATTTTGCGAGATATATTATCTAAAAATTAGTGCGTTTAAGGTATGTCCTTCCTAAGCAGCAAGAAAATCTAAAAACAGACTGGGTATGCTCTACACCAAATTATTTTGTTGCCATTTCCTGTAGTATACACAACATCACCATCAGATGCAAGGAAATATAAATTGGAACAGAGATTGCCTCTGGCCTGAAAGCTCTCAAGCATTTACTTAACCGAAAGCATTAGAGGCTCAGGTCCATGCATTTTGCTGTTTCAATACTTCTAGAGGGGTAATATCCTGTTCATTAACAGAAGAGCACTTCACATAGAGTAAGCTTTAAGTATTGGAGCATCCTCATTAAAGCTTTTGTGATCTTTTCAAATGGTATTCTCAGTACTTCTCCTGGTCCCAGCATTATTTCCATCTTCCTATAAAAATATGGTGAGATTTCAGCTGGAAAATGTTGCTGTAATACAGTGATTTAGTCTTTTCACTGGACAGAAGAATTTGAGCTAGAAAGAGTTTGTTTCACCTTTTATAGTAAATATCTATTCAGCAAGCAGATGAGGTAGACTCACAGAATGTTAGGGGTTGGAAGGGACCTCTGGAGATCATCTGATCCAACCCCCTGCCAGAGCAGTTCCACCTAGAGCAGTTCGCACAGGATGGCGTCCAGGATGGTTTTGAATGTCTCCAGAGCTGGACACTCCACCGCCTCTCTGGGCAGCCTGTTTTTCGTGGGTTTGGGCCGGATCGGCCCAAGCAAGCCGAGCGACCGATGTTCCCTCTCTCCTGCCGAGCAGGAGAGAGAGAAAAAGAGAGACTAGTTTAGTAAGAACTGAACTACTTTAATGAAATATAAAGAATAAAATAACAAAAGAAAATAATGAAATATATACAAAACCGTATCAAGCTCCCAGGATGACAGTCACGTCACCAGCAGGCACTGGGAAGTCCCAGACTGGACTCAGCGACGGAAGGGAACTGGATCCAGGAATACATGGGTCAGGATCAAAGGCAGACGAACCGATGGAGTCCTCCTCGGACGCCGGCCATTGAAGAAGGAAAGCAAGAGTCCCAGCAAGAGCAAAAGCCCAAGCAAGTCGGAGAAGAAGGTGAAGCCGTAAAACGGGAAACGGATAAAACCGGAACAACTGAAACAACGGAACCACGGAACAACGGAACGGAACAACGGAACAACGGAATGCTGAGCCTTTGATCCCTCAGCTTTTATACTGAGCATGATGCAGATGGGATGGAATACACTGTTTGGTCAGTTTTGGGTCACCTGTGCTGTCTGCTCCTCCCCACAGATGGGACCCCTCTACGCCTCTCTGCTTCCAGCCCTCCAACAGGGCAAATAACAAGGTGTCTGGCCTTGGTCGTTATCGCAGTAAGTCTAAGCAAGGGCCTCTCTGCATACCGTGCCTTGGCATCAGCTATAAACATGGGTCTTATCACTCTGAGAAAGAGCAGTTTTCTGCACAATATGCTGTTAATTTCAGCAGTTAGAAGAGGCCTAGTTAGAAAGCAGAGTTACTGAACAAAATTGGTCCTGTTTTACCTCAAACCAGGACACTGTTCCAGTGCTCTGCCACCCTCAAAGGAAAGAAGTTCCTCCTCATGTTTACATGGAACTTCCAGTGTTCAAGTTTGTGCATGTTACCGCTTGTCCTATCACTGGGCACCACTGAAAAAAGACTGGCCCCATCCCTTTAAGTATTTCTCAGCACTGATGAGATCCACTCTCAGTCTTCCCTTCTCCAGACTAAAAAGAGCCAACTCCCTCAGCCTTTTCTCATTAAGAAAGATGTTCCAGTCCCCTCATCACCTTCACAGCGCTTTGCTGCACCCTCTCCAGCAGTTCCCTGTCCTTCTTGAACTGGGGAGCCCAGAACTGGACACAGTACTCCAGATGCAGTTTCACCAGGGAAGAGTAAAGTGGGAGGATAACCCCCTTCATTTCTTTCTTTTCTTACTCTTAATTTCTTTCACATCACTTCAAAACAATGTTAGGACCTAAAGCAATTCATGCTGCAAGTGTGTAATCGTTGCCTCAGCATCTTAAATTAGGTAAGAATCACTGGAAGAAGCCAAAGGCAAGTTATAACAAGCATCCCTAGAAAATGTTGATGTCTATATCCTGTATTCCCAAAGATGCTGATAGTACATGCTATTAAGAGCAAAAAGAGAATACAAGACAGCTGTGTCTATCCGTTTTAGATATTCAACTGAGAAATCAGTGAAGGATACAGGTTCATGTGAACAAGCTGAATGCGAAGGACATGATGTGAGAGTGCTGGGTGCATGTTTGGTGAGTGAGCCAGGTCAACAGCAGCTGCTGACATCCCTACCTGCTGTCATCGCCCCACTCTGGAGGCTGCTGACCCACGGCAGCGGTGGCAGAATGGCTCACACCTCAGTCTCTGAGCTATGCAGTCCGGTGCTCAGCAGACTCACAGCAACTGAGATCAAAGCCTGTATCCCATAACGTGGTGTGTTTCGAGTGCAGCACTTCGTGAACTGACTCATGTGTCATTCATCTGTCTTTCTTCTGGAGGTGGTCAGAAGAGGGCAGGGACATCTGGTGCCCATAGCTAATCAACTCCTGGCTGCATGCCTTTATGCAGTGCAATCAAAGGAGTTTATCTGAAACTCTAACAAGGGTTTAAATTGCTATGACACTCAATAGTGCCAAAAGCCACACGCACTTAGAAATACACATAAAGATGTTAGAGCACCATCAGCATGTACATGTTGACATCCTAAAAGGGTTCTGAAAAACAAGCGTCCACCTGAGAGGTACTTTAGAAGGTGGAATCTTTCACTAAGCTCTGTGTAAAAAAGGGTCTCTGTAAAAAGGTTACAAGGTCTTGTGAAACAGGATACTTTGTACAAACAATGCATGCCTTGCTAATGAGTATACCCTTGAAGAAGAACAGAAGACAGACAAAAGGGGAACATCCCAGTGCAGGAGGCACAGAAAACCAGCCAGAACCAGACAACTGCTAAAAGAAGCATAAAGTCAACAAAGATCTGCAGTAACTGGGGGAAAGGTAAAGGCAGCAGGAGGAGATTATCACCACCGACTCAATTAGAGACTGAACAGACCTACACACACACCCCCACTGAATGGAACACGCACACATCAAAGGACATTGTAGCTTTAAATGTAAAGCGAGAGACCATACTAACCAACAGAAATTGTTAAGATAAGATACTAACCAATAATCGTAAAACAAGGTGTGTATTTCTGTGTTTTGAACCATATAAATTTTCCAGTTTGTAGGCCAGTGTGCTGGCTTTGTGGATTACCACCTAGTACCCGTCTCTCCGCAGAAATGATAGAAATAAATGCCTCTGCTCTGTGTGTATATTGGTTTCTTGCACATTGGGTAAATGATCCCACTTTGGGGCAACATGTGCACAAAGCCGCTTCAAGCACATTATTTAAGAAATGTCAGAGGACATCAGCCAGCTGGCTGATAGTTAGACCAGAAAATACACTAAGTAATACCAGATAGCCAGAAAACATTCTTAGAATAGAACTGGTTATATCTAAAAATGCTGAAAATTAGCAGGACTTGAGATGGGATGAAATGCATACAGAAGAGCAAAATAGAAAAAAGACTAAACCTGAAGTGACAGACATGGGCTTTTGGTTCTCTTTTATGCACTTAAATATAGTAAATCAATGACAGTTATATCTACTTTGGGGTTGAAGTAATATAACGTGCCTTAATGCAACTGTGAGTCTCGAAATTTTACATCATCATGTTTAATTCTTCAAGAACTGAATACTGATTTTCGCACTGAAGAAAATTGTTTTGAAGGTAATTTGGATTTCCTAGTTTGACCACAGCAGGCAATGGTGTGAGTTAGAAATCCTTGACAGCTTTTCATTGCAAGGATGGCCCTGGCGATGTCTACTGCTATTTTCTGTCGAATGTTTGTTTTTCAATGTGAGAAGAGCTGTTCATATCCCCATATGAACACAGCAATTGTGTCTTTTCCTAACACCCTAATACATCCAATCTATGAATGACAAAGAACATAATAGGCTGCCATTCTTGGTTGAAGGGCATGATGTTTTTGATGCTGAGTCCTTGCTCATTATCCACCAACTGAATCCACCTTCTATAGACTAGGTTACTGAACACTGTCCCTTAACATTTGTGATATTTCAACATTTTCTCAAAAGAGGGAATTTTGGTGCCCACCAAAATCTGGTTTGTTGCAGTTCTCTGCCAACTCTGCCTACATACAGCCTTCTGCTGCTGCACAGCCACAGCATTTGGAACTTCTAGTGTAACATACCATCCAGGTAACATCCCTGCATTATTATTTTATTATGCAGAACATCATCAATGCTATATTAACTTTCAAAAGTCCTAAATGGGCACCTTGACACTGGAATCACAAAAAAAAAAAAAAAAAAAATTACCTTAGACATTACTAAGATAAAGCACACTTCAGGAATTTGTAAAAGAGGATGCCAGCAATTTGAAAGAGCCTGGCTCTGTATTTGCTAAGTTACAGCAGAGCTGTAAAATACCCTTAAGTACCTGCACATAAAACTATTACAGGCTCCTTCAATGCACGTCTGTAAGAACTACCTCTCTGCCTACTTCAGCCAGCTAGATTTTTGTCTTATCCAGCTAGCAAACATGTGCTGTGCTTAACCTCATTCTTTTCCTCCTACCTGCACAGCTAAATTCAGAGGGCCTGGTTATAGCTGCTGCTGCTGTCTCTACATTTATGAGGAGGATCAAGGTGGATGAGCTCATAGTCTCTCTCAGAAGCAAGAGCTTCCTTTCACATCTTCCTCACTGGCCTCAGAAGCAGGAAGCCCAGTTTCTGAGCTCTCAGCTGGCCATTTGTCCCAGATACTTGTTTTGGTTTTGTTTGGTCTTCATTCTTGGTTTGTCCAGATTCATTTTTACGTTGCTGAGAAGCCTGTAATCAGCTCAGCAAGATCAAAGTGGAATGGAAGAGAGAACAGAACAACTATGGAGCCAGATGAAATCTACCTGAGAGTGCTCAGGGAGCTGGCGGAGGAGCTTGCCAAGCCACTCTCCATCATTTATCAGGGGTCCTGGTCAGTGGGGGAGGTCCCAGATGACTGGAGGCTTGCCAATGTGACGCCCATCTACCAGAAGGGCTGGAAGAAGGATCCAGGCAACTACAGACCTGTCAGCCTGACCCTGGTACCAGGAAAGATCATGGAATGGTTCATTCTGAGTGTACTCATGCGGCATGTGAAGGACAACCAGGGCATCAGGACCAGCCAACATGAGTTCATGAAAGGCAGGTCCTGCTTGACCAACCTGATCTCCTTTTATGACCAGGTGACACACCTGGTGGATGAAGGAAAGGCTGTGGATGTTTTCTACTTGGACTTCAGTAAGGCCTTTGACACAGTCTGCCACAGCGTTCTGCTAGAGAAGCTGGCAGCCCGTGGCATAGACAGGTGGACTCTTTGCTGGGTTAAAAACTGGCTGGATGGCTGAGCCTAGAGAGTTGCGGTGAAGGATGTTAAATCCAGTTGGTGGCAGGTCTCAATGAGTGTTCCTCAGGGCTCAGTTTTGGGGCCAGTCTTGTTTAATATCTTTATTGATGATCTGGACAAGGGGATTGAGTGCACCCTCAGTAAGATTGCAGATGACCCCAAATTAAGTGGGAGTGTTGATCTGCTTGGCAGTACAAAGGCTCTGCAGAGAGATCTGGACAGGCTGGATCAATGGGCTGAAGCCAATGGGATGAGGTTCAACAAGGCCAAGTGCTGGGTCCTGCACTTGGGTCACAGCAACTCCAGGCAGCGCTACAGACTTGGGGAGGAGTGGCTGGAAAGCTGCCTGGCAGAAAAGGGTCTGGGGGTCCTGGCAGACAGCCAGCTGAACATGAGCCAGTGGTGTGCCCAGGTAGCCAAGAAGGCCAATGGCATCTTGGCCTGTATCAAGAATAGCATGGCCAGCAGGAGCAGGGAAGTGATTATGCCCCTATATTCAGCACTGGTGAGGCGGCAGCTTGAATATTGTGTTCAGTTTTGCGGACCACGGTATAGGAGAAACACTAAGGTGCTGGAGCGTGTCCAGAGATGGGCAATGAAGCTGGTGAGGAGTCTAGAGAACAAGTCTTATGAGGAGCAGCTGAGGGAATTGGAATTGTTCAGCCTGGAGAAAAGGAGACTTGAGAGGAGACCTTATCACTCTCTACAACTACTTGAAAGGAGGTTGTAACGAGGTGGGGGTCAGTCTCTTTTCCCAAGTAACAAGCGATAGGATAAGAGGAAATGACCTGAAGTTGCACCAGGGGAAGTTTAGATTGGATATTAGGAAAAATTTCTTCACCAGAAGAGTTGTAAAACATTGGAACAGGTTGCCCAGGGAGGTGGTGGAATCACAGTCCCTGGAGATATTTAAAAGATGGGTAGACGTGGTGCTTAGGGACATGGTTAGGGGTGGTATAGAAGTGTTAGGTTTATGGTTGGACTCGATGATCTTGAAGCTCTCTTCCAACCTAAGTCATTCTGTGATTCTATCTAGCTGCAGCCCATGAAATAAGCGCCCTGAGTGCTGCTTGTGAAGGAGAGAAGGGCAAAAGAAGGCAATGGTCTTCCCACCCTTCCTCTGCTCTTCAGTGCCTTTGTATTTTTTCTAAGCAGCTGCCCTTTTGTGGAGGTATTAATGCTATCCACATTCAGCAAGTAAGTGTCTGGCACAGAAAACTGAGTAAGTACAAACTTAACTCATGTGAGCAATGCCTACAGCACCAGCAGATTCAATAAAGGTATTCAGGCATTTAAGATACTAATGTGACTATTTGTGAGATAAAACCTAAACTGAAATTGGTTTGAAATTTGATGCAGCAGTTTCTCAGCATGTATCTCAGATGTAGAAAAAAATTAAACCAGCAGGAGTCAGTTAAGAAGTGCCAACACCTTCATGTTGCCAAACAACTATCTTTTAAATACCTCTTTGCTCACAACACATATGCTTAAAATGTATATAGATTTACAATATCTTTGTAAAGCCTTAAAAGATATTTTTTCTTTACCAAACAAAACTCACTTCTTATAACAGCAGTTTATTTTGTTAGTGTAATGTAATCCCATAGCAGAAAGAATACCTTGTCAAGGCTAATATGCTCATGATCAGTTTATTGATAAACCTGAAAGGAACATTTTGTCTAAGATCAAGATTCAGACCAGCACAGCAGTTGTACAGGCTGTGCAAAATTTGCACGTGGTAGTTGCCAGAGGAATTACACCAGCAGGAATGCACATGGGCAGACATTTCTGTTAGGGCTTTCATTACTTGAGCATTCTTTCTACAGAATAAGTTCTTACTGCAACACTTCCGGCATAACAAAGGAAAAGCTGCTACCTTTTATCTTATTAAATTCTTCTCCAACCTGCTATTATCATTACATTCCTATTATTTTATGCTCCTCTAATGTGTTTTTAATTCCAAAACACTTTAAAAGATTAACAAAAACTCTGCCAAAAGAAAAATCACATATCCCCAAAACATTTCTGGGCAAAACCAGAAATGAATCCAAAAGTTGGCAAAAAATCAAGATGGAAGAGTACAATTCTCCAAACAAGTAACAACTTTGCTGTTTTATAACTGCATGCAGATTAATATCAGTTTTGCAAAAAAGAAGGGGAGATTCTGGTCACACAAAAGTCTGAGAACTCCACTGGGGTCAAAAATTTACCCAAAAGTGGTAAACCGTCTGTTTACCAATGGCGTTACCCTATCTGCAGCATTGCTTAAGCATTGATCCAAACTCGTTGTCTTTATCTCCTTTTACAGCACTAAGCTATGCAAGTTTGCAAGCTCTGCCATGCATCTATTTCAATACCTCAGCACCCCTTAGGTTAGTTGATCTGACTTGATCTCATCATTATCATGCAGCACTTCACAGTGTCTCAACAGCAAGTTGCTCCTGCCTGCTCAAGAGCCATCTGGAGTGTTATTTGTAAGTTGCATGCCTGTTGACATGACAGCACATCAAGGAATAAACAAGTGTTCATTTGTTGCTGGATTTCTTTTAAATTGTTTGAATTGCACTTTGTTTTGTGATAAATAACAATGCCAGAACAGTCTAACTACCTAAAAATAGTCTGTGAATACTTTAAGGCATTAGCCTTTCTAATTGTATTTATGAAACTTGTGATAGGTTCATCAGTGATTCTGCTCTTCTGGGATAGAAGGCAGGCTTTCCATTATGGTATCTGAGTCTTTAAGTCATTATTTGTTTAGACGTTCTATGAAATTGCTTTTTGTAACTATAACCTTTTTATAGTTTTCTATACAGATTATATAGATTGCAGGTGCAGTTTACTGATATTGACTGTCGCATGGAAGCAGAAGGACTGAAATCTGGATGCCTCCTGTAGCTCCATTATTAGAGATCTAGGAAGAGAAAAAAAGTGTAACTGTGATTTTGAAACCTACCTAATACCAGGTATTGGACTGATACCCCCCTTCTGGTTAATAGGGAAAAATGCTGGAGTCCCATTCATCAAAAACAAGAAACTCCGGGCAGTTTTACTCTAGTAACAGTAGTGGAAAGAAGAAATTTTAGCTTCATAAAGACGCTGCAGAAATATGATTTCATTCCATTTTTGTAGCAATTCAAAAGGCAGAGCTCTCTTTCTGAAAGTTTAGCTTCATGCTGTGCAGGATTTTCTTGAATGCTGATGTTGCTTCATCCACCATCCCAAAAAGCCAGCTTCCCTTTTGCAAGAGTACTCTCACAACTGCCATGCACATTCTCCATCTCTCTGCTGTTTGGGACCTCTGCTACATCAGCTGCTCCCTTTCTTTGCTCTCTGTCAGAGGGCCAGGTTCTTTATCCATTCTTTGCAGCCTTTCCTTCCTGTAGTTGCCTGCAACTTTTTCAACACTAACTTGAAAATTGGACGTTCTCTGTCCAACGTCCTAAAGTCCCCTTTAGCAAAAAAAAAAAATCAGTTATGCTGAGTTTACAGGAAGCAGATGTTGATTTGCAGCTCTTTTCATCAGTAAACTATATTTCCTTGTATTCTTTCAGGGTCTTGCATTAAAGAGAGATCTCCGAAATATCTGTACTTTTTAAGTCAGTCAAAACCAACATACGCTGGCCTGATCAGCTACTTCACTGCAAACTCATAAAGGCAATTTATTCTCACTTATGTACCATCATGCTCACAGCTCACTGCTGGATCATTATCAGCGTGAGTTCAAGAAGCATCAGTTCGTGCCAGCAGCTGCTATATCATTTGTCAAGTGGCCACCAAGAAAGTGTTTTTTCACTATAAATCTTGCAAAACCCCAGCATTTTACAGTCATTTCAAAGAAAGTCTTGAATGGTATTTCCAGGAGATCACTGAATTTCCAGTCACAGAGGGAATATTACTGCCTTGGAAAATGCACCATTACCATCTGCGGTCAGAACTTCCTCTGTTTGTTGCTATTTCAGACAATCAAACCCCAACTCACTCTCAGCTGCATTTCCTCAGTTCACGCTGCTAATGTCCTTTAACAGCTGCTTTGGAAGTGTGTGAAGATAACCCCTACGAAAGCACTCTTAGAAAATTTAAAGGAAGTGAGTCTGGACTGGAGACAGTGAGAAAGTTGTTACACTGCAAGTTCATCTCCAGCTCGGGAGGCTCCCTAACTTCAGTCACACATCTCACCAAAAGATAGGTGGAGAGATATTTATAACTGCCTTCTAGCTCCTGTAAAGTGCATGCTCATAGGTGGGCTTTCATCATGTTTAGTACAGAGGTTGATTCAGCCTCTCCCTGATATGATCACACTTACAGGAATGGATATCAGACTCTCTGCTTCCCAGCTCTGGGATAGATGTGGTCAGTAAGCACAGGGATGCTTTGTGAGGGAATGGAGGGTAGGGTGTGAAAGAGAGGAATGGAAACAGATAGGTCTTAACTTAGTTTGGTAAGACAGTACGTCTTGTAAGAACATGATGAGGCTGTTGGGAATATTGGGTTGGGACTTTGGTATGAGAAAACTGTGACAGTACAGTTTGTTGTCTGACTGACAAATATTTTATTTGTTGTTAAGTCACAGAATCTCAACTTTTTCAATACACAAAATCAATGTAGCCTTGATTACATATTGAATTTCAACTGCATTTTGCAGGAAATTCTCTGGTGAATGAGTAGTTACAAAGGAAGCATAAAGAGGGAAGAAAATCACTTTGATAAGCCAGTCAACAGAGTGCCTCAAGAGTCAAGTTAAAGAAAATGTGAGATTTCAGACAATGCTGCAAAACCTCTGGGTTTTTTTTAATTTCAGGATTACATGAACTTATAATTCTATTTGCCATTTCATTCATTTTTTTTACACAGTTTGCTGAGAAAATATAAAGAAACAAAATATAGTCATTTGGTACATCATTGCTGTGTAAATACATTAGGCACACAATCTTTCCCATTTCAGCATTACCTCACTGAAAATACAGTTATTTAAAAAGTAAGTTGCTCTGGCTGGTTTGGTCAGCTTTTTTAAGAAACTATGCAAACTGAATGTCCTGTGTCCTGGTTCTGGTGGGGACAAAGTTAATTTCTGGCACGGCACAGGTATTCCACACCTTGTGATGCAGTGCCCAGTCTTTACTTCTGGGAGGGAGGAAGTCGGGCTTGGAAGGAGCTGGGGCTGCCCTGTCTGGTCTGTGCGCGGCTGGTAACCCTGCTTGTATATCCCTCTATCACTGTTACTGTTGTTGTTTTCCTCTTTCTTTTGCTGTTCTGTTAAACTGCCTTTATCTCAACCCACGAGTTTTGCCTTTTTCTTACCATTTTCCCTCACCACTGTGAGGGGTTGGGTGAGTGGCCATCTCCTCTTTGTTGCCATCTGAGGCTAAACCACAACACTGAAAAAACAGAAAAGACAATAATATTCCTGTGGAGTTTTCAAATGACAGAATTAGAGCAACTATAACATTCAAGTTACATGTGATGGTTTGTTCTGACCAGGAATTCCCATACAAATGGGGATTCTTACAATGCCTGTCACTGCAAGAAGTCTATTCTTGGGCATAGAGGTGAAGGATGGGTTCTTGAGTCGTCTTTATTTGATAATAAAATGTCAAAACACTTGAAAATATTGCCTGTCAAAAACAAAGGAAAAAAACAATATGAGGACAAAGACAGGTTTCCTTTTTCTACCCAATATAAATAGCTGAAAACACTGCTACAAATAGTACAATATTTGTAGCACAGACTAGAAATAAAAATATTATTTTCTTTGAGAATGCATGAGCTGAATAAGATGACGTGTTCTTATTTTGCAAAATTTTGTCATAATATATAAAATATGATCATTGAGAAACAGGATGAACTTAACCTTCTAAGAAGGTAAAATGGCAAAAGCTTACTTATGCAATTACTGATGGATCTTTGTGTTCGCAGCAGAAACACAGACGGATAATATTTAGCCCTTATTTTTTGAGCCATTGCAGTAATCATCAGTAAGTTCCAAAAACATAAAGTAATAGAAAAATTGGAAGGGACCTTAAAGATCACCCAGTTCCAACCGCCCTGTCACGGGCAGGGACACCTTCCACTAGACCAGGTTGCTCAAAGCCCCATCCAACCTGACCTTGAACACTTCTGCGAATGGGGCATCCAAAACTTCTCTGGGCAATGTGTTCCAGTGTCTCACCACCCTCACCATAAAGAATTTCTTCCTAATATCAAAAGGGCTTCGCTCAGGGCAGAGGCTGTGACACTTTTGATGCAGCCCAGGATGTGGCTGGCCTTCTGGACTGCGAGTGCACATTGCCAGCTCACGTTGAGCTTCTCATCTATCAACATCCCCAGGTCCCTCCCCTCAGGGCTGCTCTCAATCCATTCTCCACCCAGCCTGTATTTGTGATTGGGATTGCCATCACCCACATGCAGGACCTTGCACTTGGCTTTGTTGAATTTCATGAGGTTGGCACAGGCCCACCTCTCAAGCCTGTCCAGGTCCCTCTGGATGGCATCGCTTCCCTCCAGCATGTTGATCGCTCCATGCAACTTGGTGTTAGCAAACTTGCTGAGGTTGCACTGTCCATGTCACCAACAAAGATGTTAAACAGCACTGGTCCCCATACTGAACCCTGAGGAATGCCACTCGTCACTGGTCTCTACTTGGACATTGAGCCATTGACCGCAACTCTTTGAGTGCAGCCATCCAGCCAATTCCTTATACAAAAAGACTAGACTAGAAAGAACAGACTTTTCTCCTTCTACTCCATTCAAAGATGAGTATTCTTCTGAATAATTTTAATTTTAGTTTTTAATTTTATGATTGCTTTATGGAACAGTTGCGCTTGTCAAAATTATGCTTTATATCTGATATTTTCATGCAGCTTAAAGGGTTAAATTATTTCACAGTGTTCAAGGACCATGCTTTTTTAATATTCCCAGTAAAGCTAAGGCATAGTTTCTTTTGGCAGCAATGAGCACTTTTACAGCATAACAGAGGCCACAAGGCTCTCTACTTTGCAGTACCTTCCCAAGATACTCCATTATGAATTAGAAAAAAACTGCCATTTTACTGACCCAAGACTGGCAATACACAGAGAAGAATGTGAGCTTTTAAAGAATATATACCTCAGCGGACCATGCTTTTACTTAAAATAGAACAAAAATAGAAATAATTCTCAATATCCAAAACATTAGCTTTTTCATAACTCCATTGCCAAATCAGTTCAAATCATCATTTACCAATAATGCTTCCATCATGGAGAGTAGACTCTTCATTATCAGTTGTTCATGCTATGTTCTGACAGCATATAATGTGCCATCTCTTGTTATTTGAAAAAAACACATTCCAGTTTGATTCTTATAGGGCATGATACAAGATCAGATGGGTTTTGGATTTTCCAGGTACAGCAATTGCTCTGTTTTTCATTCCTCTGGGAAGTAGGCTTAGTAATGCCAAGACTCCAACAATGGTTGACTTCTTCCAGAAATCATCTTTCACGTTCTTGAACTTCAGCCATTCACACAGTTTTGTCCTCGCTTTTCTTAATGCATTTATCCTTAAACGCATTAATTAAAAAGCCAATTTAAAAACAGACTTTTTAACTAATCTAGTGTAAAAAAATGGGTAATCAGCTCTGTTCAGAAACAAATTACCTGTACATCTGTCTTCCTACTAACTAAACACTAGACAAGTGTCCTGGTTTGAGGTAAAACAGAATCAATTTTGTTCAGTAACTTTACTTTTTAGTGAGGCCTCTCCTTATTGCTGAAATTAACAGCATGTTATGCAGAAAACTGCTCAAGCTCAGAGTGATAAGAATGATGTTTATAGTTGATGCCAAGGAATGGTATGCAGAGAGGCTCTTGCTTATACTTGTTGGTATAACAATCAAGACCAGACAACTTTGTTAGATGCCCCTTTGGAGGGCTGGAAGTGGAAAAGTGTAAAGTGGTTGCACCTGTGGGTAGGAACAGACAGGACGGGTGACCCAGAACTGACCAACAGGGTATTCCATCCTATCTGCCTCATGCTCAGTACAAAACCTGAGGGACCAAAGGGTCAGCTCTCTTTCTTCAATGGCCAACATCCAAGGAGGACTCTGTCTGCCCAATCAGTGCGTTCTTCAATCCAGATCCTGTCCATCACTGAGTCCAGTTTGGGACTTACCCAGTGTCTGCTGGTGACGTGTCTGTCATCCTGGGAACCTGAGACAGTTTTCTGTATATTTCATTATTTTGCTTTTATTATTTTATTATTAATAAGTCATTTAAGTAATTTAGTTCCTTCTAAACTCTTAAGTCTTTTTCCCTCTCCTGCCTCCCTTTGAAGTGGAGCAGGAGACAGGGAACATCTGCCGCTCTGCCTCCTTGGGCCAATCCGGCCCAAACCATGATAATAAGTTAGTTTTCACATGTTATTACAAGTCTTCTGTCAAGAGAAGCTGTGAAGCTTCTTCTTACATCTCACCAAATATAACTCTAATTTTGATTTGGAATGTAGGGGTTTTAAACAACCAATAATGGCCAATGGCCCATTTTCAATGGGCTTTATTATCAAGGTTACAGAAAAAAAGGCAAGTAAGAGTAATTGCCATCAACTTCAGTCTCTTGTCCTTTTCAGAGATATTTTAGTTTAAGAGTCTTCAGATATTTTTTTCGTTTTGGAGAAAAATATTTTGAGGCAAGTCAGTAGACCACTCTGTAGACCACTAAGTGTTGACCAAACATTTATTACTAATCTATAGAGTTGGCTGATCTCATGATTCCAGCTGTTTTTAAGCCCCAAAACAAATGGGTAGAGGCACTTGACAGAAAAGAAGTAGACAGTAAGAGTTATAATTTTCAGAAAAGGCTAAAGCAACACATTACTTAACCATGCCAAGAATATACTAAGTACTACTCTAACATTTTTATCTCTGAAGTTGTCACAGTTGCACAGGGCTGTTGTGGGACTGCAAAAAAAAGAGACGATGATGCATAAAATAATATGATCCACAGAGTTATCAAAGTTTGCTTAGAAATACCTTGCAGTCCATATGAAGAGATAATTAAAATTAGACAGGATAAATTCAGACAAAGTGCCACTTTTCTTTCTTCCCAGAAGTTTTCATAATTACTACATGAATGTGATTCTTGTCTTAAGCACTTTCCTGTATAAGGCAGAAAGAGCTTATCTGTTCAAGACTGCATTGAGTTATAGTCTTTACGGACAAACCATAAATTTCTCTACAACTGGTCTGACATAGTGAGCTAAAGAAACCTGCTAGGAAACTCCTAAGTTCTCTCCTCCATGCTTTTGGGATGGTTGCCCAGTTTCTTAATTGTCTGTCGCCTTCCTTTTTTCTCAATACAGGCACACCACGAGTTCTCTATGCATTTGAGAGAAAAGGTTTAGATGTGTGTATTGGCATGAGGAAATTATTTCATGTCATAATCACAGTGGTAAAAGACACCTCAAAATAGAGCTCATCTGAGATGGGATTTGCTTTCCTGGATGGTTTTTCTAATCATGCTGGTATGGCTTCTCATCTTCCTGAAGATGCCAATCATCACCTTTATCCTGGCATATTCATTTCCCACTCATCTATTCCTCAAGCTCTGTGAATGGTGTCCTTCACGTATTTATACAAACTCTCTCTCAAACCCTCTTCTCTTAC
Organism: Chionis minor; assembly: GCA_013398295.1. Classification (NCBI taxonomy): domain Eukaryota; kingdom Metazoa; phylum Chordata; class Aves; order Charadriiformes; family Chionidae; genus Chionis; species Chionis minor. Next base: position 20,221 of record VZSF01007207.1, read on the forward strand.
TCCCCTGCAGTGCTATGGGTCTTTCCAGTTCCTAAAGCCTGAATACCAGAATTAGAAAGCCCTAGTGAAAACAATGCAGATTACCAGCCCAGGTGATGTGGTGATGGAGAGCCTCGGGGACAGGGAACAAAAGCCTCCTCTAGACAGCATTTTGCCCCCCAGAAACATGTCTCTCATGGTCAACTGTAAGGGAAGAAGCACCTCTGCTTCCTTGCTTCCAATATCCAGCCCCATGGTTTCTTTCTGGGCACTCCTAGTCACACTACCAGTTTCAGTAAATTAGTAAATTCAGTAATTCAGTAAATATCTCTGCCCTAATCACACTGCTCACCAATCAGCCCTTAAGACAATACAGTTTGTAGCCTACTGTTCAAAAGCAAGCAAAAATCTGTTATGTTTACCCTGAAACAAACACCATACTGTATGCACTGCAGTAGTTCAGAAGCTTATTGACAGTGTCTCACACATCCCTGCAGCAAGGGCAAGTTTGTGTCCAAGAAGGCCAACAGCATCTTGTCCTGTATCAGTGTCATGGTTTGACTTCAGCAAGCAACAAAAAACCACTCTGCTCACCCAGCTCCCACAGCAGTGGGGGAAAATCAGAAGAAAAAGGCAACATTTGTGAAATGAGATAAAGGCAATTTAACATAACAGCAAAGGAGAAGAGAAAAACAACAATACCACTGACAGAGGAATGTACAGACAAGGTTACTGCACTGCCGCACACCGACCATACCCGGGAATCCCCAGCCTGCTCCCAGGCAGGGAATTCCAACCCGCTCCCCTGGCTAGGCTGGCTCCCTCCTAAGTACTGGGCATGGCATCAAGTGGTATGGAACACCTGTGTCCGGGCCAGAAATTAACCCTATCCCAAATCGAACCAGGACATTACCCACCCCTTACTCTATACCATCCACGTCATGCCCAGATCTTACAGTTTCCAATTAACTACTTTCCCCTGCCTTATATATTTATACGCATTTATATATATACACATACAGATCTAATTCCCTTAATCTATGGGCGATCCCTCTAAAAAAATGTCCATTGAGTTCCTGTAGTACATAACTTTGGGCTCCATCTGTTAGAACAGTCTCTCAGGGCAGGCGTGATGGTGTGTGCTGCTGGACTGCTGCATACCATCTTTGGAGCTTGTGGCTGGTGTATCTGGTGCAGCCCATGCCCATAGTCCACAGGCTGAAGATGTCAAGCTAGAGGAAGTTGCTGGGCACCAGCTACTGAGATCAGTTTTGACCCTATCACCACTCCACTTTACTCTATTTCATCAAGTCCATCTGTCATTAATTTAGGTGATTCTTACTGTAACGTGTCCAATATACATGCAAAATGTAATCTTCTCCAGGTCCCCTTCAGGAGATATTGCTATGAGACACAGTGAAATACCAGACGAAGATAGCACTTAGCTAAAGGTACAGGATCACTTACCAGAGTAGATGCTGTCCATCCTGATCACTACCCAACATTTAAAGAGCTGTACAACTGTGCTAACAATGTTTGCAGCCAGACTGTAAAGAGGCAGTGTCTGATGTGCAAGGAGTAATAAAAGAGAAAAGGCTTTCTTCCTGGAGTCTACCTGGTTTCTAGATGTCTAAAAAGGTTGGAAATGCACAAGCAGAAGAGAGGCAATCCTCTCCTCACAGTAATGGAAGGCAGAGAACGTTCTGTACTCTTTCTGATACAAGGAAGTGCTGCCTGTGATCCTGACACAAGAAGTCACTCCTGATTTGGAGCTCTTCTTGCTGCAATATATTGCCATTTTCAAGTCTCATATATCGGATAGTGCCTAGGAAAAAAAGCAATCCCTTAACAAACAAGAATCCATGCAGCTCTATAATGTACTAATAACTTGAGAAAACAGGTCGGTTTTGACCGAAACCCCACATGAGAACACCCACAAGATCTGCAGAAGTTCTGATGAAGATCAAGTACGTTGTGAGCTCTACAAAAGCAGTAGGGAAGTTAGTGCTGTAACACAGAATGCATACCAACTTCTGTCTGTTACTAAGAAAAAGAACTACCAACTATTTTTACATTTACACTTCAACGGCTGAGATTCTTGTACTGATCCACAGGGACCTTTCAACTTGCAGCCTCATCCTAGGCTTCGTAGACAGTAACTCACTGCCACTCAAAAGTGAGGAGAGCTAATACAAAATAGCAGTTTTAGATAATTTCATGTTTTGTTTAATGTTATTTTTGAAGACATTTTGTTTTATCATCTCAGTTGGTATTCACCATCAACAACCAGGTTTTAATTTAATCCATCCCTTCTGAATACCCAGAAATTAAGGCTTTCTTAAGTCAACATAAAAACACTGCACTGTTGAGATTATTGCAAAGCCACTCAGTTCACTAACATCAAAGTCAATGAATGTTTTCCATCAAAGCCACCGGATGCATATATAATTATACACTATTAATACTGTATTCACCATTAGATGAGATTCTTTCTTTTCTTTCCTGCTTTGCAAATCATAAACCTTAAAATTCAGTGTATGTGGACCAGAGGGGAGGCAGTGTTTAGAGACCAGATGCAATTGGAAAATATATTAGAAGATATTTTGTCTTTGGCTACAAAAAACCCAGTATCAATGAGACCAAAGACAGCCTACATAAATGTCTTCTGTCATATGATATTACATCTACAGTGTGGTGTCACAATGTTGAGCCTTCCACCAGAGCATTTTTTTACCTACTATACATACTTTTTATGTCACACCTACATACCTCAGAAAAGACAAATGGTCTATTTTTTAGAGATCTCTCGGTATTGTTCTTCATTATTTTGCAATGGCTCTAGTTTACAGCCAGTTTACAGCCAATCCCAGAGACAGCCACATGTGTCTGAGGCACAAACATGCTGGCAACTTACTCCTTCCACATACCCAAACAAAACAGAATTATTTTCCTGGTAGAGAGAAAGACATCTTTTGAAGACCAGATTGCACAGCATTTCCTAAAGCCCTTTAAAGGACTTCTAATCTACAGGGAGATATAACCAACTCAACAATAAAGCAGACTCCATAACTCATATTTTTGAGGTCGCTCATATTTTACATCTAGCTCCAGCAGCAGTATTTTCCCCAGAAGAAGCACCTTTTCTTGGAAGACGAGGAGAGGGGAATGGCAGCCTTCCTTGGACTAGACAAACATGCACCTGTTAAGCACAGCAAAGTTTTAGCTAATTACAGAGTTTTAAAGAATACAGCTTCTTGTTTACAATTAGAATATGGTTGAAGATCATTAAAAAGCAAGTCCTTTTGTAGCAGGCCAACATCTTCTTTGCAGTTGCAAAAAGTAAGAAACACATAAAACAGAGACAATTAAACTGATCGACAGCCATCTAGAAATAGATTTATTTACATTTTTAAAATTGTTTTTGAGATTTTAGATCCCTGCTTTAAAACAAAAAATAAATGCCCAAAGCCAATTCATTTCAGAATGTGAACACTGGAAAATATCAGCTGAAACCCGTGCTGTATGAGAACATTAATTCTAGTCATTACAAATATTAATGGCCTTGGGAACTTTCAGGAATCTTTGCACTAAATTTAGCACTTCCAGGTGCACAGATCTTCTCGTGGCCCCTTTTTACAGCTTACTCTTCTGTTAAGAATAATAATTCCTACGTCGCTTTGAATGTACACGGGGATTCTTAAAACACAGGAGAACACAGGTTCCACTCTAAAGACCTAACATTTAACAAAACAGAATTGAGCACAGGTTTATAGCACCTACTTTCTCTGTTACAGGTGTTGGATCCTATAAAATAAAAGCATTCACACGGACTAAAAAAACCTGAAATTAGAAAAAAAGCAGCTACTTTAACTTTTTTTTCTGTTTCTACACCACCTACACAACAGAAAAAGTCTCCATCACACAGAGCTGACCTAAAGCCAATCTCAAGCAAACAGAGGACTAGACCACCACCCCTGCAGCAGGGAAGCACAATTTAGCAGCTTGCATGCACACTATCCATTCTTTCTGTGACAACAGTTTCTAGGCATAAGGATTTGCAGCAAGAAGGTTCTGGTCCTCTGGCAATTTTTGGCTTCTGCAGCAGTAATTTGCAGCACCGGATCATAAAACCTGCAGTGGCCTAGCTTCCAACTAAAGAGGATGCAATACAGTGACCCCAGGATTTTGTGCCTCTAAGGCACGTTTTACTTTTTGTAACCAGTTAGGGTTATCTTTCAGCTGCAGATTGTGATTTTATAAATTCACAGTTGGAAGGTCTAAAAGCAAATGAGTTAATGGAAAAATTCATTGCAAGCAGTGAAATGAATGGACAAGGCATTCTCAAGAGAACAGCTTTGCGGTATAGTTTAGATACTAGTGATAATTTTCCCAGGGACAGGAAGATCTGGGAATTTTATAAAATCATTCAATTGAGTATATAACCTCTTTCATCCAGGGGAGGAAAAAACTAACCTCAAACAAATGTAATAGACTTAAGTATCTTTTCTAAAGCTGCTTCAAAATTTTGACTTCTGCATTTGAACGCTTGCAAAGACTTGTTGCTTCAGTCTTGAATGCAAAAGGCTATGTGATCACAAGGGGTACCACCCTAATTTATAGCCTTTTATTTGTTTCTTAACCTCTCCTAAAGCCAAGATACAAAGATAAAAGTTTATTTTCCTCCTCCAGGGTGGAGGAAAAAGGCAAGAGCGTCCAAAAAGGGCTGATATTCATAGTGTATGTTTACTAAGACTTATCATTCCTATTCTGGTAGTATCAAGAAGTACCAATCAGTACCACAGGTACTTTTGCCAGATCTTTAGGCTCAACCTACAAGGGCAGCAGTATAGAGATGTCTACCTCAAATCTAGTAGATCGGTAGCACTGATATTCACAAAGCCTCTATTCAGCTGCTTTCTCACCCCTAGTTTAACTGAATCCCCCACACAGAACTTTTATCTTGCTTCACTTCTGATGTCTGCAACACGCACACTTTCAATTGTCTGTGATTTCCTTCACTGCCCTGGGTAAGCCATGGTTACACAACATACTGTTTTTTCTGAAGGAAAAGAGACCATCTAGCTTCTCACAGACACATGGATTTGCAGCCTTCAATCCCAAACAGAAGACACCACCACTCTTTAGTCTATGGTTAGAGCTTTAACATTTCTTTATAAATGGGATTAGAGTCTCATTCCTTTCCTGACACTTCCTCCCAACAGATTTAAGCAGCAGATTGAATCAATATATTGATTTCCATAAAGCTCATTTTTTAGGATAAGAAACATAGAATGATGGAATCATTCAGGTTGGAAAGGATCCTAAAAGATCATCTAGTTCCAAACCCCCTGCCATGGGCAAGGATGCCTCCCACTACATCAGATTGCTCAAAGCCTCATCCAATCTGCCCTTGAACACTCCCAGGAACGGGGTGTCCACAGCTTCCCTGGACAACCTGTGTCAGTGCCTCAGTACCCTCATGGTGAAAAATTTGTTCCTGAGATCTAACCTAAATCTACCCTCTTCCAGTCTGAAGCGATTACCCCTTGTCCTATCACTACGTGCCCTTGTAAAAAGTCCCTCTCCAGCTTTTTTGTAGGTCCCCTTCAGATAATGCAAGGCTGCTAGAAGGTCTCCCCACAGAGCCTTCTCTTCTCCAGGCTGAACAACCTCAACTCTCTCAGCCTGTCTTCGTAACAGAGGTGCTCCAGCCTCCAATCATCTCCCTGGCTGTCCTCTGGAGCTGCTCCAACAGGTCCATGTCCTTCTTATGCTGAGGACTCCAAAGCTGGATGCAGTACTCCAGGTGGTGTCTCACAAGAGCTGGGGGGCAGAATCACCTCCCTCAACCTGCTGACCATGCTTCTTTTGATGCAGACCACGATACGGTTGGCCTTCTGGGCTGTTAGCACACATCGCCCAATCATGTTGAGCTTCTCACCTGCCAACAGCCCTCCCCTCAGGGCTGCTCTCAATCCATTCTCCACCCAGCCTGTATTTGTGCATGGGATTGCCATCACCCACATGCAGGACCATGCACTTGGCCTTGCTGAAGTTCATGAGGTTCGCATGGTCCCACCTCTCATGCCTGTCCAGATCCCTCTGGATGGCACCCCTTCCCTCCAGCATGTCAACTGCACCACACAGCTTGGCATCATCAGCAAACTTACTGAGGGTGCACTGAATCCCACTGTCCATGTCGTTAACAAAGACGTTAAACAGCACCAGTACTGATCCCTGAGGAATGCCACTCACTGCTGGAAATGTAATGAATAGTGCTAGAAATGTAATGAAACATTACAAGTTTAATTCAGCACTTGTCTGAATGATCTGGCAGCAGCAGGATTCCTATAGGAAAGAGCTATGTAACCACCTATGTTTTATGTGCCTGCAGTGATAATTTATTAGATATGAAGATACATTTTAACACACTCCACCTCCAAAACATCAAACTAAATATAATTTTGGTAGAACTTGCATTTATAATTCTTGTAAAGGATGCTCCAGATGACATGAAGTTCACATGAACATGAGCATATGCAACAAATTCTCAAGGATGATCAATGCATTATGCACAAGAAAACCAGCAAGATCTTTTCTGAACTATCACACAGCAGCTCTTAAGATTGTATCAAGCTAATTAAAAGCTAAAACTCTGAAAAAGGCTATCTAGCAATCATGCTGAACTGATGTTCAGCTGAACTGTTGTGCAAACAAGAAATTTTGTGCACCAGAGAAGAAGCCATATAAAAAGTTGAAGCCATATAAAATCTTGAATCACTTAGTTTTACAGCTTTTGGTATTAGTGTTCACATTTTGTTAGTAAAAAGCCAAGACCCTCGAGGGTCCTGTTGAAACATCAGAGGTTGAATTTAACAATAGTCTTACACTGTGCTCAAGTGGTGCGCCCTAGGAAGTACATTTAGAAAAATTTGCTCAGAAATTTTATCTACCATTTTAAGAGATGATTCTTCAATTGAAAAGACACCATGCTGATTTGTAACAAAGAGACAAGTACTTTTCACTGTGGATACTTGAGTGTGACATTTTTCATTTTACCCGCTGCAAGAGACTTGTAAATTCCCTGAAACAAACGGTGAGACACAAAAAGGGGGAGGAGGAGGCGACCCTCCAAGCCTCACTGAGGAATGTCTCAAACACAAGTACATTGAAATGTAGCTATAGCCACGGGGTGAATAATGCAGACCCTGTGCTCAAAGTATTGATAAGTCTAACACTCGATTACTCAGGCAGGAAAGAGGCTTGCCTGAATCTGGAGAAGGGAGACAGGACAGCTCTGCTTGTGGTTAGCAAGGACAAGATAACAAGAATCCAGGTAGTTTTTTGTTTCTTCGGATGACTACTATGCCCAATGATGAACTCTGCCTCATTATCCACAAAATGCATATTAAAGTTGACATCCCTGCATATGCTAATGAAGATTATTGAGATCATGCTGAACGTATATGACTATACAACTCATCCCTCCAACCAAATCATGCTACGTGTCACCTGGGGAGTTGGGAAACCTGAGACAAAACTGAAACTCCCACAGTAACTGTGGGGCAGGTTGTTCTTACAAGGTGAACATAAAAGGGGAAAATAAGTGCTCTTAAGAGACTTTTTCCCTGGGGAGATTTTACACAGAGGAGCACTTCCACAAACCAGAGACCCCTTGTTGGCTGGACGCTGGAACCAGGGCCGCTGATCTCTTTGCCTCGCTCTCTCTTTCTATGCCTCCATTTCTCTTTCTTTTTTCTTTTAAATTTGTTAAGTAACTAACAGAAGTCAGACCTTACCACTTCCCATAATTCACTGTATATCTGTTGCTAAGTAACACAAGGCATACCTTACTGCTTGACACATAATTTGTTATATACTTAACTAATTATCATGGACCTAGATAAGACATATATTAATCACTGTGACAATCTAATAAATGTTTGTATATGTACCTTGAGAGTTGTCTCACTTTAGTCCACAGTGCCAGGGATTNTCTTAAGAGACTTTTTCCCTGGGGAGATTTTACACAGAGGAGCACTTCCACAAACCAGAGACCCCTTGTTGGCTGGACGCTGGAACCAGGGCCGCTGATCTCTTTGCCTCGCTCTCTCTTTCTATGCCTCCATTTCTCTTTCTTTTTTCTTTTAAATTTGTTAAGTAACTAACAGAAGTCAGACCTTACCACTTCCCATAATTCACTGTATATCTGTTGCTAAGTAACACAAGGCATACCTTACTGCTTGACACATAATTTGTTATATACTTAACTAATTATCATGGACCTAGATAAGACATATATTAATCACTGTGACAATCTAATAAATGTTTGTATATGTACCTTGAGAGTTGTCTCACTTTAGTCCACAGTGCCAGGGATTTGCAAATCTGAGTCACACTCCCCCCAAACCCTCTTCTGAGTAGGGTGTGACACCCACTTACCAAAGTACACATTATTTCAATTACAGAACACAGAGTAGAATCAGGTTTTCCTTCATTGGGTACCAATATGTTTTTCATTGCCACAATAATTTTATACTTAAATATGCACTGGTGTGGCCAGACAGGACATACAGAATTTTCAGAAGGGCTCAGGAAGGGCTGAGTGTGATTCCCACTGAAACCACTGTAAGTTTCAAAGGCAAAAATTTGCTAAGAGCATTTGAAAAATATTCAATAAAATATACATTAAAATTATACTTAACTTCTGGATTGGAAGTAAAGTTCAGTAAGCCATATTTATTTAAGTCTTAATTTCCCACCAATTTTCTCTGTCTCAATTTCCCATCATCTCATTATCTGTCTTGAAATTCACTTTCTTCCTTTTCATTACACTAATTATTAGACTTGTGATTGTGCTAGTCTTTCTTATTCTATTTTGTTCAGTTACACATAATTCCATTTATAATGTATTTATCTTTTATAATTTATTCATTTTTTACCTCATTTTTTAATACATTTGAAACACATCACATGCAGTTCATTTTCTAAGTTTTAGCAGCTCAAGATAAACAACTAATAAAATATTTCCTTGTGAAAGACTGATTAAAAGTTATTTTGTTTTTAAATCTATCCTATTGTTTTCAAATCTACCCCAGTGTTTTTCAAAATGGGAACTGCAAGAAAGTTTACATTGATCATAACAAGTTAGAAAAATGTATCACTAGCCAGCAATAACTTAACTTTGTTTGGGGCAAGAAAAGAGGAAGAATTTTAATGGATGGCAAAAACTGTCTAGATTAGCCAGAGAATTGCCACAGGTCAGTTCCTTCATGGCAGTGAAGAAAGTTTTAAACACCTACACTCACCAAATACTGTCATTTTTCAATTCCTTAATCCAGGTGAACTACAGTCTCCTGAATTAGAAGTTCAAAAGACAGAAAAATCCAGGTGACAGGGGAAATAATAATTTTTCCTGTTTGATTACATCACAATATCTCACTAACCAAATTAACTTTATAGATTTTTGCAGCATGATTTACAACGTTGGCAAGTCTATTTTAATCACGCGTACACCTTTGTTTCCACTTTTTCCTAAACATAAGCAAAACTGGAGCTAGCTTATCTAAATATCCTAGATAAAAGAAGACATGAGAGGACTAAGATTCAACCTGAAGTTTGGAGGTTGGAACTTCAGGCTCCAGTACTAACAGAATGGCTTTTTGTTTGGCTGCAACCGCTCCCATATAGTTTACCATTAATATAACATCAAATCAGTCTGCTTTGTATCTTTTAACAGTCAAAATAAGTATACGTCCTTACACTTCATCATACATATTTTACAGTTCATTATCAAAGTATTGTGAAACAAAACTATGTAAGAATCTACCCTTTTAACCACATGTAGCCATTCACTCATTTTTTTCAATAAAAAATTACCATTTTTATAAGTCGTAGTATTGAAATCTACGCTGCTATTTAAAACAACAGAGGCTGAAAAAACCCCAAGAATGCCAGGCAGATCATCTTGCAACTCAAACACATAAATCTAACCAAAAGCTTGTCTTTCAAGATCTTCTCATATCAGCTACAAATTTGGACCTGACATGGCAGCAGAAATGTTGAGTTTCTCTTTGATGCAGGCAACCCAGCAGGTGGCAGAGAACTGGCCTCTTGCTATCTGAACAGCACTAAGCTGGGATTGCTGTGCAGCAGTCAAAAGTCCAGACACTACTGTCTAAAGGAAACAAGAACTCATACACATTACATTGTGCTTTACTTTTAAAGCCGAGTAACAAATGTACATTTTACACATACATTTTAAACCAAAGAACCATCTGAAATGGGCACCAGCTCACAAAACTCTCAGTATCTTTTCTAAAACAAAAATTTTAGGTAGACTACATGTTGCACCATTTTAGGTTTGGTTTTTTCAGTCACCATCACTAACTAGATGAGCCTATCAACATTACCAGTGTCAGCACAGTTTCACATATCAAGGTCTACCAGCTGAGAAAATGAGATGGAGCTCATTTTCAGGTAACAAGGTTGATAAACGGCACTACTGTCCGAGTTCACATGGCGATTAACAATGGCTGACTGACATCCCAAGACAGTTGCAGTCCGTCAGGGAATGGAAAGGGGGCAGGGGGTATTATCCATGCTTCTCTTACCATCTATGCCCTGTAAAGCGAGAAACAATCATACATTTTTCAAGACAGAAAATTCCTGCTCAGATGAGAGCCAACTTTGAAGTCAGATACACATTGCTCAGGGCCTTGGTTAGTCAAGCTCTGAGCATCTCCAACGATGAAGATGCCAGTCTCTCTGAACAACCTGCTCCAGCATTTGACCTTCCTCACTGTAAAGAATTTTTTCCTAACACCTACTTGGAATTTCTCCTGCTGCAACACCAGCCCATTATCTTTCACCCTTTCCCTCTGTGCCTCCAGGAGATGGTTTTCGCTGTGACTACCCGTTAGTTAGCTGAAAAGAGAAACTAGAAACCCCTCTCCAAGCCATCCCTTCCTCAAGACAAACCAACAGTTTTTCAGATTCTCTTTGTATATCATGGGCCTCCCATCTCTATGGACTCTCTCCAGTAGTCTCCATCTTCCTTGTACCGGTGAGCCCAAAACCGCACACAGAACTCCAGATACCATCTCACAAATGCTGAATTGAGGGGATTAATTCCCTCAGTTAAGCTGCTGCTAACGCTGCCCAGGGTGGCCTTCATTGCAGCATTTCATTGCTGATATTTGCTCAACTTGCTGTCCACCAAAATTCCCAGACCCTGCTTTGCAAGGCAGCTTTTTAGCCAGTCAATCCCCCGCGTATCCACTGCACTAGGCTGGTCTCTTTCAAGTACAGGACTCTACACCTGACTCCGTCGAACTTCCAAAAGGTCCCTATCATTTCACTTCTCCTACCTGTTGAAATGCGTCTCAGTATCAGCCCTGACCTCCAGTTTATCAGCCATGACCCTCCCCAATTTGGAACTGTGAATTTCCTAAGGGTGTACTCCATAACCTTTTCTAGGTGACTGATGAAGACACTGAATGCTAGCATCCCTAATATAAACCCGTAAGGAATGCCATGCCTAATGAGTCATTACCTGAACTCCTGTTCTTTGAGCCCACTCGTCCAGCCAGTTTTCCACTCACCTGGCAATCTGCCAATCCAACGCATGTTTCTCCACTTCAGATACAAAGAGGCTGTATCAAAAGTCTTGCTTTCCCCACACCCACGCTGGTAATCATATCATTGTATAAAGCACTCTGGTTGGACAGGTACAACTTGGCCAGGATAGCTGTGATGCTTGCCTTCTTCCAGTCACACCACACTTCACGCAATCATCATGCCTTTTTGAACATCACAGAGAGAGGCTTCGCAACAACCCTGACTAGTTACCTCAGCAGTATGGAATACATCCCACTTAGCTGCCTGAACTTCTGCGTATGTCTAGATTGCTTAAGTCCCTAACTTAATCTTCCTTTACCATGTCCCAGACTTGGTCACCAGGCACTCCTAGACCTGACAGCACATCTTCCAGTAAAAAAAGAGCAAAAAAGCGCTGTTGAGTAACTCAGCCTTTTTTACTTCATCACTAGGCCAATCACTCCATTCTTCAGCATGTCTATACGTTCTTTAGTCCACTCTTGCTGCTTAGGCACCTGTAACAGGCCTTCTGTTGCCCTTCTCATCCATCACAAATTTAATTTCGAGCTGAGCTTGACTATTACACTCCATCTGACCGATGTTTATTTTTTTGATGCAGCCCATATTCACCTATGTAACAAGTGCTTTCTGCACTTTAGTCAGAGCTCCCATTCAGCCATGTGGACCTCCTGCCACATTTCCTCAGTCTGCAACCTTCAAAACATGCAGTTCCTAAGCCTGAAGGAGGCTATTCTTGACAATCAAAAGCTGTCTTGGGCCTCTTTACTTCTCACAGCTGCCTCCCATGGGATCTTATCTACCAGCTCACAGTCCATTCTTCTGAAGACAAAGATCATTGTTCCGCTACACACTTTCTCTTTTCCCGCAGTAATATATGGGATAAACACAGGAAATCACTCAAACCTGAATATTTGCAAGCCATGTTCAAAAAGCTCAGTTTTCTTTCCAAATGACATGAAAGACTGCTAAGCAGTTGCACCTTCAGGTTTCAAATGACTCAGCAAATCACTATCTTACAGAAAGCTGTTAACCGCAGACTAAAATACGTTACATACTTAAAACTCTGGAGAACACCATTTTAACTTGCAGAATTGTTTTCATCAGTAAGGCACACCAGAGAAAGATGATTCCCACATGCTAAATCTTTATTGTGCGAATGTTGTTCAGAACATTTATTACTCTTTGTAGAGATACACATTCAAAAAAAACCCCACAACATTAACAGTGGCTAGATTGATGGGGAACATATTAAATCTATTTGGTGGTAGTTTGTATGCATGCAATTAACTCTTGTGGTGGAAAAATCTTAGCCAGGAGGCCAGCCCAACTGACGACCACCCAGAACATGGAGATGTACATGATAGACAGACTGCCCACCCTCAGGCCCTTCATTCACAACCATCCGGAATCCATTGGTCAGGCCCAGGTTAGCAGCACACTTCTTGCCAACAATCATTAAATGCCCAAGAAGCTGGAGGAGAAAAAACAAACAAAAAACAAACCAACAAACAAACAGAAAACACACAAGAAGGGCAGAGGGCAGGAAGGGAAGGAATGAGAGCAGAAAGACATTCAGATAAGCCGATTCTTAAAAATTCAGCCACAGCTCTTCAAATTGTTGTCTGTCTGCAACTGATACTTCCCGAGAAAAGGTATTAAGACTGACTATGCATAATAGCTGGGGTGGCAGGAAGCTACAGATTTTTTTCAAGCTAAACAGTAACAGACTACAAAAGTATCAGAGAAGCTAAATTCATCTCATGGTTACTTCTTCAGGCAACATATATAATTCTGGTGGAAAAGAAACTTTGTATTACTATGTAAAGTCTCACAAAATCTTTGAGCTTGATGTTTAGAGTTACAAATGAAATATTCGGCACCTCTCAGCTAACTTTGACCTGCCAAAACCCCAAGCCCATGTTAGAATAAGTACTACTGCCTGTAAGCCATGAAAACAGACATCAAGACTGTACTCCAACATAACAATTCATTTTGAACAGCAAATACAAAGATACATTTTGCTTTATAGCACTACTTTTACTAGAAAACCTGAACTCCATTCCCATTCTAAGCTAGAGAAAAAGGATTATAATATCAGAAAACTACTTTGTCACTTTGAAATGTCAAAAGGAAAAGGGGAAGAGTCTAGTAAATTATGAATAAGAGGTACAGTTCGGTGTACAGAAAACTCCTAGAGTACTTACAGATTCATCAGAATCTTCTGCTTCAGATAATCTGACAATTGGCTTCTTAGGAATCACTAGGAAATGTGTTGGAGCTTGGGGTGAAATATCATGGAACGCAAGGCACTGGAGGAAGAGCAAAAAGTTAAAACATAATTTGCTTCAGAGACAGTCAACAGTTTAAGTAAATCAACATGCCCCATTAAATATGTACTTACTATCAGATATATCAGATACCCCAAACATAAGCAGAGACGTTGATTTTTCTTGAGTGATATATCATTCAAAGTCCTCTAAACACAACACATCTACTTACCAAGACCTGCCAGTATGAAAAAAATCATTAGTATTCTCTGTTAAAACATTATTTAAAAGCTATAGTCTTCTGGGCAGTTAATATGCAATTAGGTTTTTGGTTTATTGTTAGGCACATATGCCTAACAAGTAACAGAGCTGATGGCATGTATGTCTATAAAAAGTACACTTAGGCTTATTTTGTTTTATTATTAAAATTCTGTTTAATAAAACAAAAGGCAAACAGCTGCTAATCATCTTCCAGTTATGTCTGAATATCGCCTTCATCAAAGATAGCAAGGCAATTTCAAAGAACCTAGAATTACATGATTAAGGCAATACTACATTTCTGTTCTCAACAGCACGAAGAATTTCAGAAAAAGATTATTTTAAAACAATGTGTTAAGGCTGTCTACTTCAGACCTTCTTAAATTGAGGGAGAGGCATCACTTCTGAAACATGAACATCTGTAGTATGTAGGGGACTTCCAAGTAATTTTATGGAAGTATCAAAATTAGCATCAATCAGAAACTGCATGCAGCATCTAACTACATCAAATGTATCTCAAATTAGGAACTTCCAACAGGTAAGAGAAATAGAAACAAAAGAGACAAGGAAGCTATGCCTCTGTGCAAATGGCCAACCACAGAACCACTTGCTACTGCAACCACCAAAATCTGTAGATGCCTACACTGAGCATGCACTCTGCCATTGCTAACCAAAAGGCATCTCTGACTTACCCATCACATTTAACAGCAAAACACCTTGTAGCTACTGGTTGAGCTATGCCACAGGGTGCATACTTATAAACATGTTACATTATTCAAAATACGTATTTCCTAGATGCTTCCAGTTATCTGTGAATGACTAAAGTGAATTTTCTACGCAACGATACTGTTTTTTAATTCTATGATAGGAACTGTGGCCTCTGCCAAGAGTATAGGTGCTGAGAAGTCTAGACTTTACTAACATTAACAATGCCTTATCTTGTATACGCCTAATTCGTCATATTTAAGCTATCTTTCAGAAAATAATGCCTAGTTTTAAATCTCTGATGAACTGCTTGTTTCTCCCAAGTAGGTAAGGGTAGTAAGCAAAGAACCAACGAGTAATATTAATGTGCACTTAATTAAGTAATGGAACACAGGAAATTCCATCTAAACGTGAGGAGGAACTTCTTTCCTTTGAGGGTGGCAGAGCACTGAACCAGGCTGCCCACTGAGGTAGTGGAGTCTCTGACTCTGGAGACATTCAAAACTCACCTGGACGCCACCCTGTGCAACTGCACAACTGTGCAACTGTGGACCCGCTCTGGTTGGACTAGGTAACCTCCAGAGGTCCCTTCCAACCCCTAAGATTCTATGATTCTAAGTAAATCTTACTTTTAATTGATAATTTTGTATGCAGTTTTTTTATTCTATGTAGTCCACACAGAGGCATTTGGCAAATGGCATCAAAGAATTTAATGAGCAGAAGACTGATAGCAGATAATTTTCTAAGGGAGAGAACGGAAAGAGTATCAAACAAAACCACAATCACAGAAAGTCTGTGAGGGCATAGTAAACCAAACTTCACTTCAGCAAGTTTAGATACAACTAAAACAGTGATAAGGCTTAATTCCAGAGACTTCGTACTTTTTAGTATCTCATTTTCTCTGCGTCTCAATTAATGATTAAAAGCCTTCCTTACATTTTTTTCCTTTTAACATTTCCAAATACCTCTAAAAAGACCTTCATAGAGTCAACAAGATGAATTAAAGATTAACTAATTAAAGACTTGGTGAACTAAACTCTAAAAGCAGTTCCACATTTCTGTGTAGTTTAAGGCAAAAATCAACTGAGATACTGCAGTTAATTACTCTTCCAGAAAATATTCTGCACTAATGGCAGTCAGAGGCTCTCAAGTCCTCAAAGTCAATGGCCTGACTCTCAATCAAGCACAGTGCTCAAGTTACACTGATGTAGCCATTACAGGCAAGGAAAAACCTCATGCAGCTTTGACCTATGGAAAGAAGAGGTGGGCGCCCCCACATAAATACAGAGCAGTAACATAAGCATGATTTTCATAAAGCAGTGAATATTTCCAATATTCTTGAGAACAGATGGCAACAGCAACATTTCTGCATCTATTAAGAAAACACTGTTTTCTTAATTATGCTATGCATAATTTTTAAGCAGACAAATCAGACAAACACCAGCTTTAGTGAGGCTGTATTGTATACTGCAGATTATGTCCTATTTCAAAAGCAAAAGCCTCTGTTAATGCTCAGTATTTCAATTACAAAAAAAAAACCAAAACGTGGGGGGGATGATGACACTTATACTGGATACTAGTTTAGTTTACGTCTTGGCCGTAACAGGTATATTTTTTCATAAGCTAACCGTTTCACTTAGCTCTTAGCATGCTGTGGTACACCAGCACCAACGAATGCTACCAGTCCCACCTCACCACAGAAACAGATTTTTGCAGCCTGCAGGATAAGCAGGCCCAGACTTCTGGGAAGAGCAAAAAGAGATGTAATTATCTATAATTCTTTGCTTTAATAGTCCCTGTCAGAGGCTCATAACCAAAGCCTGGCAGGCACAACTGTATAATCTCCTTCATGCTACTGAAACGCACACCAAGACCTGCGTTTCCAACATGTAAAAGCAACGAGTCACAGTGCAGTGCTTATACACATTCGCCCAGAATCCACAAGAAGACTACCTACGAGTCGTTAATCTGAGGTTTTACGACTACCCTCCTACACCAGGTGTGAGAACCCCCGACCCTTAGCAATAAAGCCTGCACGGCCTACAAATAGCGTAAGGCTGCGACACGGCAAGTGTCGGCGGCGGCCGCCACTGGGTGCGTCAGGGCCAGAGGCGCTCCACCACACACAGGCCGGTGACCGAGCGGGGCTGGGGCCACGCAGCACCTGCAGCCCTGCTCCCGCCAGGCCGAA
This sequence comes from Chionis minor, assembly GCA_013398295.1. NCBI lineage: Eukaryota > Metazoa > Chordata > Aves > Charadriiformes > Chionidae > Chionis > Chionis minor. The sequence goes on from VZSF01007207.1 coordinate 37,240, forward strand.
AGGCTGGGCCCGCGCACCGGCGGATCCCGATGCTTTCGAGACGCTGAAGGAGGGCGCAGAGAGGCCCCATCAGTCCGTCCCGCCCACCGCGCTACCGAGCACCCCAACGGTACCCCCCGACCCGGCCGGCTGCGAGAAGCGGGCGGGCGTCCGCGCACCGCCCGCACCTGCTCGTCCTCATAGATGATATTGGCGGGGATCTCCTTACGGATGATCTTCCCGAAGATGGTGTCCCCGCCGGGGCGGGCAGCCTGCGCCTTGCTAATCTCGTCAGCCATGGCGGCCGCCACCGCTGGCGTCCGTCGCCTCGCGCTTCCTTTGACGACGACATCCGGCGCAGCGCTCATTGGGTCGACAGATCACGGCCTACCTTTCCCACCTTTCAATTGGTAGGTTCGCCTGTCTTTTTCACTCGTCCGCGCTCACTTGGCTGTCCCGTCCTCGCTGAGCCGGCGTGATGGGGCTCAGGGAAGCGCGGAGGGATCTGAGCCGCAGAGAGGCTGTTTGCGTTTCGGCGGAGGAATCAGCGCTGTGAAGTACCCTGGTAAAGTCCTTCAGGATGGAGTGTTGCGGGGAGAGGAGCGGTGGACGCTACGGGGCGAGGCTGTTGCACCCAGAAATATTGTATATTGCCGTATCAAATCCACCCCAAATATCAGTGTGACTTCTTGGGGCTGCGGCCTGCAGCCAAATGACTGCTGCTGGCAAGACCTGCCTTTTCCATAGAAGTTTGCAGGAGAAATACAAACTGCTGTAAATCATGACCTGAAGGCCCTGCTGCTTTGGCGGACGTTTCAGACGTGAAAGCTGCATGGCCCCTGGCACAGAGCACGAGGCAAGCACGCTGCACCAGTGTCTCAAGGTATTTCCGGGCCCATCAAGACAGGGCTAGAGCTGAGCCAGGTGGGGGCCTCTTTATATAAAAGATTGGCACTGGCCCCAAAGCTTAGAGCGTAAAGTCAAAATACACAGTTCGAGGTATCGGATGCTGCTAGCATCAGGATCGCTCTTGCAGAGGGGAAATCACAGGCAGCTCAATGTGCCAGCCCTTCTACACATAAGCCATTTACTCACTGTAAATTGAACTAATCAATATGACCAGGCAATAATTCATTGAGGGCAGCCGCAACGTTACACAGCTACACGTCTGGTTGTGCTTTTTTTTTAAAAAAAAAGACATCAGTCATGAAACAGAAGAAATGACAAAGAAGGGGGGAAAAAAACCAGAAAACCAAACCAAACACTAGAAGAGTATCAACAAAGCTTCATTTTCGAAACTTCACAGTAAACATGGATTGAATCTGATTTTCCTCAAGCTTTGTCTAGGAAGATTTTAATAAAGATATTTATATATGTTTGCCTTGTGCAGAAGTCTCACAGGAAAGATAATTCTGAAGGGAGGCAGGGAATAAATACTGCTAAGTGGTTTAAACCTAAAATGGTTCCACATTTGATTACCTGAACTTACTACAAAAAGAGTAGAATTTGTCACACACGTCTGCTAATAACTGAAATTACGTATCTTGAGATACCCTAAATAAAACTCTGGCAAAGCACATCAGACATTGGGATGATATTCTGTTCCTGACTTAGTGGTGCTGTATTAAGGTATTTTGCTACGTATATGTCCTACGGATAGTACTGAAGTATGATGGCTAAAGCCAGGATGGAATTGGTGCTTCAGGGGCAAAATTTTTTGCTTTCTATTGTTCTCTAACTGTAGTTATTAACCAAAAATAGGACTAATTTTGTTCCTCTCAGGATTTAAACATATTTGGTGAAAGGAGTTGATATTACTAGCTAGATGGAGTCAGGGATAGTTTAACATACAAATACTTATTCAGGATACATTTGTGCTTGTTAGCGTATTTAAGTTGTTCCGTGGGCTGCCATGGAGTCAGTCTAGAAAGCATATTTCTCTGTTAGGAGAAGACAATTTAAGAAGTTTCTCTGAAAATGCAAAAGTATTTTTTTCATATAATTGACTTCAACATATATTTTTGTCTCACCATATAAATGGCAAATTTTATAGTATTTTGAATATAACAAGGCCTTTTCAAAGTATGTAAGTCATTCATTCACAGCTGCAATAATTATTCCTGCAAATAGATCTATGAATAAGGATCATTTCTCCTGCTAATGGATCAAGTTTCTTTATGAGGTACATAGTACAAAATAAGTGCATTTAGGAAATTTGAAATATTAAAAGTATGTAGTAATAATGTTCCCACGCTTCAATTAGTTTTAAATGTGATTGCAATTAAGCAATGAAATAGAGTATGTATTTAAGCTAGAGGTCTAGCGAAGCAGTAACGTTTAAAATCTTTGTGCTGCCTGTAGCTAATGCTGGATGATGTGTTAATAAAGCATAACCTTTTTTGTTGTTGTTTTCTAGAGAATGGCAATTTAATTTTAAAGTACCAGGCACAGCCCTGGGATGGCTGACCCAAGGCTGGGCTGGTCAGTCAGGCTGTGGGCAAGGCAAGGCGGGGCTGTAGGGAGCTTGATGTGAGCAGCCAAAAAGATGACCTGGCTAGAAAGGGAAAATGACTGAAGAGAAGAAAACGTCTGTTGAAAAATACCGTCATAGAAATTGCCTGCTGGCCTGGGAACCAGAAGCATTCTTGAAAACTGCAGCTGGCCTCTTAAGTACAGCTGGGTACCTAGAAACCAGACACATCCTGAGATACCATTGGTAAGTGCAGAAGCAAGGAACTGTAACAGCAATTTTTTGTCTGAAAAGGTGAAGAATAATAGGAAAGGGGAAAACACCCTGAAAAAGTAAGAATTCATAACTGCCATTGGCTAGTCTAACTGCAAGAGCAGGTAAACAGTCTGGCAAAATAAAAAATGATCTTTAAGAAGAGCAAACATCATCATCTATTGGTTGTTCCAGGTGGAAAACAGAAATTAACAGCACCTGTTGGTTGCTGACAGTGATAGCTCCCTGCACCGTCTTACGTCTCTATGATATAAAAATGACTAAATTTTTTTCCCAAACGGAGCCTCTTTCCCTGAGAACATCCTGTGTGGCACGTACTTCTCCCTTCCTTAACAGGCTGAATTCTCTGCAGAAACTTTCTATGAGATCTTGAACGCCCATTGGGGACACCCAGCCGACTCCAGACTCCATGCATGGACCATCTTTGAAGTGAGACTCTGTTACTTGATGCTGTCGCCCAGGACCACCACTGGGGAACAGCATGATCTGTTCTCCCACCTCTGGCATGGTCAGGTCCCTTGCCAGGGTCAGTGTGTCCTCCACTCCAGGATAGTTTGGCCTTTTCTGAAATCTAACTCACTTGACGCTGATGTTATCTAACCATACAAGTAATCTGTCATAATTTATCTGCTGGTTTATCGTTGGTAAGCTGCTTCACTAATACTAAGTTTGTAGTAACCTGAAATAGTAAATACCTATTTGGTTGTTGCTATACAGTTGGTTGCTGCTGTTATTGATTGCTGCTACTAATTTGTAATAGCTTGAGACAGACACATACTTGGTTTATTCATCATAGGTACACTTGCTGTGGTGATTTTTGTGGTAGTACACTTGCTAGTGGTGATGATTTTATGGTAATCTGTAATAAAGTAGAGAAATTTCAAGGATGAAGCCCCCATGTCCTCGTGTATTACAGAATCCTGCGAACCCACGGTCGCGATCAGCCGTCCGGGCCGCCCTTTCGTCCGTGGCAGGGCTGGAGACCGAGCGCAGTCAGGAAGCACCCGGCTGCAGGGGGGGCGGGCCAAAGCCGCCCGGCTCAACGGCGGCGGGAAGCGGTGCTCGGCGGGATAGCGTCGGTGGAGGGGCACTTCCGCTCCGTCACGTCCTCTGTCTCCCGGACCTGAAAAGGACGGCGGTCGCCATGGCGAGCCGGGCGCAGGTGAGGGTGGTGCGCATGCGTGTCCGGGGGATGGTGCGGGGGAGGGCTGCCGCCGCCCCCATCCCCGGAGGAGGGTGTTCGGCTTCCGTCGGCTAGGCCGCGTTCTGGCTGCGTCTCCTGAGGCTGGCGGCGAGGACTGTGGCCTCCCCGGGACGCGGGGACTGCTTTGAGCCGGGACCGGTGGGGAAGAGATAGAGAGGGCCCGCGCGGGATCGGCCCCGTGTGAGGCGGCCGTGGAGGCTGCTGGCGCTCCCCTTCTCTCCGTCGCCGCCTTACAGTGGCCGCGGGGCCGACCTTGCCTTTCCCTGTTTGGCCTGCGCGCTGTCTGAGGTTGGGGTCACCCGTGCCCTAGGGTGGCGCAGGCATCGGGGGTAAGGCTGCCGCCAGCGGGCAGTTGCTGCCGTGCAGCATCTGTGCCTTCTGTCCCTTTGTGCGCTGCTTGGTGTCCAGCCTGCTTGGAGTTGGTGGTAGTGCTTGCCGTGCCGAAGTAGTGTGCTGTGTTCCCCCTCAAATTTGCGACCTTAGGCTGTAAATAGTAACTAGACACATTATATACTTTAAGTTTTTCTTTGTATGTCACTGGATGGTAGGAACTTTTATCCTAGCAGTTTCTAGCATTTATAGCAGCAACAGACAGGCTTTCAGGGCAAGAAGAACACAAAACCAGGCAATGGAAGGTAGAGCTTGGCATGCAGAGGCTGTTGTGGAAAAGGCGAACCAGTTGAGAAATGACAATTGGGTAGAGATTGAAGTGCATCAAGAGAATGAATTGCCATGGGAAGATGAAGAAAAGCAAAGGCAAGAATTATTTAAAGCTTTCATATTTACAGTATAGAATACTTTTTGAAGAGTTGAGCCCCTGTTTCAGACGTGTTCTAAAGCCTAGTATTAGAGGTACTAATACACTGAGATCCTAGGGAGTTCTGTGTTTCATTAGGTGACTGTAGCGCTCAAAGGAGTCTGTGCATTAATATGTCTTGCTTCAAAATCATCTAATATAGTGACTCTGTTGTTGGTGTGGTGAAGAACTTTCCAGTAGAGGTTTGCAGAAATAGGCAAATAGCAGATGAAGATGCCTGAAAATTGTTGATCAAAGAGTTCAGAATAGCCATAAAATGATTCTTCAGGTTTCGCTATACATGTTTTTGACTCAAACCCATTTGTAATACTAACTTTAGTATTTGCAAAGATGGCAAAAATGTTATGGGGTAGAAATATTTCAGGATGTCCTGTCCAAACAATTTAGCCAAATCTCTTAAAGTACCTCTGCAGAACAAGAAATGTACTTGCTGGCTTTTAATTATGTTGGTTTACTTTCCACAGATTTAGCCATCTAGGGAATGCTGGAATTAAAGGCAATATGGTTCTGTTCATTTCCTAATTATTAAGGACACAGAAGCTGAAAAGAAGTTAGCAGAGTCCGTGTTCTCTTTTATATGTGTCTGTTAACGATTTAACTGATTGTCAAGTCACATACTAATTTTTGTAAAAGTTATAAAAGTTTTTTACTTAAACATTTGTGAGACTTTTATGCAATTGAGAATGCAGTAGTTTGTGCTCTTTCCAGAAAGATCTGTAATGCAACAGATCTATAATCTATAATCCAAACCTATATCTAAATCTGATTATAGATCTAAAAAAGATCTATAATCAGCAGGGTGCACCATCATAAATTACAGTGGAAATTACAACATGGTCTAGTCTGTGTGGTGAAGCAAGATTTGAATTTGTTCATTTTTTGGAAGTTGTTCCTTAATAGCACTAGAGTTGTGGTAGTATTACGTTAAAAAAGCGGTACTGAACTGGAAAGTTGCCTCTTCTTTTTTATGTCTTCTTCCTCTTCCTAAAAGCTGTCTTTGAATTATCTTAAGGTGTTGATACCAAGTGCAAAAAATATTGAAGGAACTTACGGTTCTTTTTATTAGAACAGTGTGCTCCAGTTGAAATACTTTTAAAGTAGATAGTTAGACGCTCAGAAGATTATAGGAGGTCTTAAACCCTTGTATCGTAGGGTGAAATAGAAAACCTAGAATAAGTGAGTTTTTGTGTAGACTAAGTCATGTAACGAGAGCCAAATAACAAACTGCATGCGCAAAGACTGGGTTCAACTAGCAGACATGGTGAAGACTATTGACGACCACCAGAGGACTCTGGAAGATGTAAGTACACAGGCATCAAGGACCTTTACCTATATTAATGAGTTCTAGGAGATAACATGGATATGTTAATAATTTCTCAGAAATTTAAGGAATATGTAAATCTTGATTGCATATAGGTCCTGTAGATGAACAACTTGGTGCACACGTTAGGTGGATCAATCCCTTGTGTGCCCAGTGCTGTAATAAAGAATGCCTGCTTTCTAAAACTCCAAATTGAGTCTTAGGGAGTTCCTATTTCTCCCATTTACAGTAACAGTGTAGCCAAGTGACCAGCTGAGTCGTGGGTGAGAACTTAGCTTGAAAATCTAAAAATGCATTCACATCTGTTGTAAGTAACAGTTTTCAGAGAAGCTTGCCATTTCTCTCTCTGTCCAGTTTCTTTTTTTTTTTTTTTTTTTTNGCGCAAAGACTGGGTTCAACTAGCAGACATGGTGAAGACTATTGACGACCACCAGAGGACTCTGGAAGATGTAAGTACACAGGCATCAAGGACCTTTACCTATATTAATGAGTTCTAGGAGATAACATGGATATGTTAATAATTTCTCAGAAATTTAAGGAATATGTAAATCTTGATTGCATATAGGTCCTGTAGATGAACAACTTGGTGCACACGTTAGGTGGATCAATCCCTTGTGTGCCCAGTGCTGTAATAAAGAATGCCTGCTTTCTAAAACTCCAAATTGAGTCTTAGGGAGTTCCTATTTCTCCCATTTACAGTAACAGTGTAGCCAAGTGACCAGCTGAGTCGTGGGTGAGAACTTAGCTTGAAAATCTAAAAATGCATTCACATCTGTTGTAAGTAACAGTTTTCAGAGAAGCTTGCCATTTCTCTCTCTGTCCAGTTTCTTTTTTTTTTTTTTTTTTTTGGTGCTTATTCTCATCAACCTCTGACAAACACTAGAAAAGCCTGATAAGAATTTCAGGATTTCTGTAATTCATTACAGTGTGTACAAATAAACATCCAAAGCCACATTATTGAGAGTTGTGATTCTCAGGGGTTTTGCTTTATGTACATGCTGAGGGGTGTAAATTTACATTGTAAATCCTAATTTTTTTGAGTGTTTGCTTTTACTCAAGTTGTTATTTGCTGATCTAACAGTCATATTTAGGGAAGGACTGTGCTTTGTGTTGATTTTGCCACATCACCTGTATAAGATTATGGCCAGGTATTATACAGAGACATGAAAAATAATTGTTGAATTAGTTAATATGCAGTTTGCGATCCTTTTGAAATTCACTTTTCTCACTTTGGCTTGTAAGTATGAGAATACTTTTGCCATTTATATTTCTTTTTTTTTTGTAATCAGAGAATATCCAGTGATGTACCCTTGATAGCCCTTAAGGTGTCTTGACTTTTAGAGTTATTCTGATTCTGTTGAGTTTATTTGATACTGGTACATGTTTGCATGTTTGCATCAATGTATTTTCAAGATTACATTCCTGGCATGCCAAATTATTATTTAGGAATGTAGTCCTGGTACTGTCTATCATCTTAGATTAATTTGAAACATTTAGAAGTGTTTAGGATTTTGATTTCCTGACATCTGCTTTAGCTGCAAGTTACCTGATCAGGAATTGAGGTACAGTATCTTAGATACTGATGCTGTACCAAATTCTGTACTAAATGGAAAGAACGTCAAAGATGAACAAGAAAAATCTACATTGCAACGTATTCATTTTAACTAGGGATCCTGCTAGCGAAGAAGCTAATTCTATTGATGTTGTATTGACAGGTTTTGAAGCTTTTTAAATTACTACACAGAACCCGACAAGAAGTTTTTAAAAATGATACCAGAGCTCTTGAAGGTGAGGTACTTTTTTTGTGTGGTGGATGCTTACCTATCTTTCTGTGGAAGTTTCTTCTCCGAATACAGAGAAAAAGAATTCTTAACATTGTCTTCCTTTAAATTATTCCCTTCCACATTTTATAAGTAATCATTGGGAAAACTTGTGTGTCTGTAACCAGACATTCTTTAATTTGAAGCAAAAAGCTGGTTGTTAGACTTAAGCACTCAAGCCGTATTTTGTAAGAAAAGGAAAACATGCTTTTTGGAATCTTGGTGACCTTCTGTGCTGCTTTTTTTTTCCTTCTTTCTTCCTCTCTTCAGTCCAGAATGTTTAACTGTGCTAAGCATTTGAGTTGATTCTCTTCATATATGGTTGTTTGTCAGGAGATAAATGCTGCTTTTTTAGTAAACCAAATTTTAGTAGTGGCTTCTGTATGTTAGTTATTTTTAAAGCTCAGAAGGCTGGATAGGGAATCATATGTTATTCCTATACCAGTCAACTTAAAATATGACATCACCTGAATTCCATGGAAATCTTATATTAAAATACTTCATGCAGAGTGCACCAGGAAGGTGTTGTAAAGGGCTTAATATTCTGAGCTTTGAGGCAGTGACAAAAGACAAGATAGGTTTTTTGTTCACACTTTTGGGTTTTTTGTTTGTTTAGCTGCAAGACAAAAGATAAATGAAGAATTCAAAAATAACCAAGATGAGACATCTGAAGAGAAGATAAATGAGGTACTTGTTGTTTTCATTGTTTTTTCCTGCTTTGCATAGGAACAAAGGAGCTTTTTACTTAAAGGATCTCTAAACCAATGTAGGTGGTTATTGATGCATCGTGTGACCCAGGTGAGTTCAAAAGCCTTTTACATGGGTCTTTGTTTGTAATATATTTTGTTTATTGTTTATAAATATATTGATACCTCCAGTGTTATTAATAGTACATTAAAGAATTTTGCACATACAAAAATACATAAGGAGAAAGTATCTTCTGGTAGTTCAATATGCTTATTTTGGCGCTTATAATAAAATTATGGAAAAAATGGTTTATGTTGCTATTTTCATGTGGATATTTTGTATACTTTGCTTGTATTATCTACCTCAGCTGTGGCCACTTAAGTTTATCTGGTCTTTGTTGTATAGACAAGCACATAAAGATACAGAGAAACTAGATAATCTGCTTAGTTACTGGCAGTAGAACATTCTGTTAACTCACTGTGTGAGTTACCTTTGGTCAGTTGTTATCTTAACACTTTTTCTGGGTCTTTTTTCTGAAACTTAACTGAGGCCTGAAATGAAACTTTTGTAGTCTAGATATTTTCAGTTCTTAACTTTGATACAGAATCAGTAATTTTGTACTTGTCATTCAGCCTTTTATCAGACTTTACTTACATTGTCATTGGGCACTAGCTGGAATAAAGTACCTCCATCTGTCCTTTGCAGAAGTAAATCTAAACCTTTGCATCATACCAGCCATTGGACAGTAGCATAAATAGTTCTGAGCATTTATTTAGGACTTCCTAGCATTTCTGCTTGTTATAAAGCTCCTATAGTAATGCTTCTGTGTTTGTATTCCCGGTGTCTGATCTGTTAAATTGTATGTTGTTTTTGTTATAAATGTACAGGAAAAAAAAAAGTGGTAATATTTAACTCTATATTGTTTAGGAATAGCAACTCACAAAATACACACATGTAACTTTTTAATATGGGTTAATTCAATGTGTCAGTGGAAGGAATTTTAGACTTCCACCACAACTACAGAATACTAGAATATCAGAGAAGCTGTCATATTTATTACGTATACATATATATTAATGAATAGACTCAGATGTAGAGGAACTGAATCAAATGGTATACAGGACTTGGGAGAATTTGTGCACTTGCTTGCATAAAGATGGTTCTGCTAAAAAAAGTCTGTGAAGTAATCAAATGTGCTAGAATAGAAAGCTGCGATATTTTCTAATAAGACATCAAATACTGAGTTACTGAGTAAACTAAGGAGGTAGGAGTAACTATCTGCAGTATTATAATGTGAAGTGTGGCAGCCGCAGCAATTTAGTTCAGACCAGGAGTGCACTTCTGAAGTTACCTTGGTTATCTCTACTTGTTGTGATTTGGCTTCTTTTGTGAAGCAATCTCGGAGCAAATGAGAGAATTCCTTTCAGATGAATTTGAAGTGGAAGGTGTGCTTCAAGAGCATGCAGTCTAGCTTCTAACGGGCATTCAGCAGGGGGAACTGGAGGATACCTAGTCCAAACTCTTGAAACGGAAAGGGAGCAGAGAAATTCAGTGTAGATCCCCTTCTGTTGGTACACACTACTTCTAGTGTAAGCATGTCTCCTGAAGTGTCTCACTTGTGCAATTTCATTTATTTCTGACAACAATTATTAAGCTTCTCTTAGCCACTCAGCAAAAGTGCTTCTGCTTATCCTCTTAATGAGGGAAGAAATTCTAGGCCTTTTGCTAAATATTAATGCCTCTGTTAATCATTAGGTAGTGCCTTGTTCCTGTACTGCTTTTTTGTGAAACCTCAGTATTCTTATTTTTTGTTATGTTTTGCCCTTATTTTTATCTCCTTATTTCAAGAGCAGGAATGTTAAAAGAACCATATTGCCTTTTCACTAGGGGTAGTCAAATGTGATTGAGGTATTCATCAGTGTCTTTGATCATTGGAACTAGTAACTTGTTTTAGTAGTTGCATTCTACCTTACTTGTTTGCAGTTTTAATTGGGTATATAGATTATTATACTGCAGTACGTTAACAAAGTGTGTATATATCAACCTGTAAGTTACCCAGGATCCCCATCATAAAAGCTGTGTGTAGGTAATGCATAACTAACTGAAAAATAGAACTGACTGGCTTTATTATTTGAATAGCTGTCTGGTGTAGAAGATACTTCAGGAATAATTACATATAATTTAACTTACTCTGTGTTGTTTTGGTTTTTTTCCTTTTACTAGCTTCTGAAAATAGCTTCAGATGTCGAGGTGATTCTCAGAACTTCTGTTATTCAGGCAGTTCACACTGATTCCAACAAAATCTGTGAGTAAAGCTGCATGCTAAAAAGATGTTTAGAAGTGTTGTAGTTCAACAAATAAATAGAAAACTTGGAAACTAAGTAAAGGGGTAGAGAGGGCAAAAGTCTGTCTATCGTGTCATTTCTCTGTGGAAACTCTCTATTTAAGCTTACTGCCAGTACATAGGACAGGTGGAGGTTTCAAAGGTACAAAGTTTCTACACAAATATTTTGAAATATGGAGACTGGTAGAAAAGAGGCAGTGAGAGAAAGAAGTTATAACTTGGTACCTTAAGTATTAGGAGTGACAGCAATTAGGATAGCAAGTCAGCACACATGTACTGGCTAGTCAGTCAGAGTGTGTCTAAACGTAGTAGCCACAGTATCTGTAGGTGCTTGCTCTACTGAATAGGTAGAAGCTGCCTGAGGAGAATTAGCCAATGCAGTAGTACTGTCATGCTTTGGGCCGGACTGGCCACTGAAACAAACAACAGATGCTCTCTCCAGAAGGGATAGCAAGGAGAGGAAGACGAGAGAGAGAGTGAGTTCTGAGTTTAGAAAAAAAATAAACTACTTAAATGAAATATTAATAAAATAATAGAAAGGAAATATTGAAATATATACAAAACTGTATCGAGCTCCCAACATGACAGTCATGTCACTGGCAGGCGCTGGGGGAGTCCCAGACTGGCCTCAGTGACGGATAAGAATTGGATTCTTGGTCTGGACTCAGGAACACACAGGTTGGATTAACGGCAAACAAACAGACGGAGACCTCCTCAGATGCCAGCCATTGGAGAAAAGAGGGCTGACCCTTTGATCCCTCAGCTTTTATACTGACCATGATGCAGATGGGATGGAATACCTTGTTTGGTCAGTTTTGGGTCACCTGTCCTGTCCACTCCTCCCCACAGGTGTGACCCCTCTATGCTTTTCCCCTTCTCCAATCAGGCAAATAACAAAGTTAGATGACCTTGGTTATTATAGCAGTAACTATAAGCCAATAGCCTTTCTGCATACCATTCCTGGGCATCAACATTGGTCTTACCACTCTGGGAGTGAACAGTGTCTGGACAATAGGCTGTTAATTTCAGAGAATTCAGTTAGTTAGAAGAGGCTTAGCTGCAAAGCAAAATTACTGAACAGAAAATTGGTTCTGTTTTACCTCAAACCAGGACAAGTATGCTGTCCATAGAATAGCTTTTTCTTTGAGGATTGAGTATTCTAAAACCTCATTCTGACAATTTAAATTTCAGATTGTGCCTTGGAAGATTTGTGAAACACTGATGGCCTTGATGCAAAGCATATCAAATTCTGAAATTTTGGTTCCTGGTTTAGATGTTCTTTTATCTGACAGTCAAACACAAGAGGAGTAGCAGGTTCAGCATACAACTGTGTGCTAGAGAGCAGGAGATACCTTCAGCTGTGTGCATTGTTTCCTTTCACTTCTGCTTAGTGGTGTCTGTGAAGCTCTGTCACTGTTTTCAGTTTTAGATTTGGTAAAGCGTTTAACTTTTAGAACAGACATTATGATTCGGCTAGACACGGCTAGACTGATACTGAGTATTCCACAGTGATCCTAGGCAGATGACAGTAGAAGAGTAGGAGCAGAACAAATGGACTTTCACATGTTCCAGTTGTTTACACCTGGCACCACTTCCTGAGCCAGGGATGATTTCTTTTTTAGTTACCCTCAGTGGATTTCTCTCTTATCAACTTGTTCCTGTCAACCTATGCAAATTCCTTGCATCCAAGAACCTTTGACAAAGAATTTAGTCAGTTTTTTATGAAGAATTACTTGCTGTAGTTTTGAATCTGGTCCTACTTTTCAATTACTGTCCGTTTTCACCAAGCTGTTCATGAGTTTTTATGCCCCTTACTGCCCCCTTTTTGTTTTTTTCCTCCCTATGGAACAGCTTCTCTGTGAAACAACAGATAATTCTGTTGCTGTTCTCTTCAATCTCTTCAATTCCACTGTATCTCTCCGAAGATCACTAAGTGCTCTCTATCAGAGCTGAGCACAGTCACCGAGCTATGGACAAACCAGGCATTTATACACACAATGCTGGCACAATGTTTTCTCTTTCATTCTCAGTTGGTTTCCTAGTCATTCCTAATGCTAAATTCAATTTTTGGCTGCTGTGTCTACATATTTATTTATTTTTACAAAATTATCTTGTATTCATTAAATTCATCCTAATGGTTGTAGTCAGTTTTGAACCTCTCACTTTCTTTGTGAAATTAGTGGGTTTTTGACCTGTGTGCAGTAGGTGTCTCTACATATAATTTTGTCTGTTGTTTTACTGTCTTAAGCTTGTCGTGTAATTCTTCACAGTAAGCCATTTTGTTAAACCATTAAGACATTTAGGATGGTATCATTAAAATCCATTCTTTTCCAGGTTACTTACAAACATATACAGAACAGATACCAACAAAAATACCTGTAGAACTCCACTTTTGACATCCTCCATTGGGAGACTTGTTCATTTATTGCTCGCTTTCTACAGTTTAACCAGTGGCTTATCCATGCAAGACCTTCTGTCATAATAAGGCTGTTGTTTACTTAAAAGTGTTATCTGAGGGACTTTTGGGAATACAAGCATGTTGTGACAGCAAATCAAGAGCTGTTCAGAAAACTCAAGCAAGAACCGTAAGGCAGAACTTCCCCTGCAAAAGCCACATGAATTTGTGTTGAAGTACTAATTTATATTCTAATACTGTGTGAGTGTGTAGGGATGGGGTTAGGACAGCCATAGCCCACCTGGAGTTAATCTTGGCAAGGACCATGAAGGACAGCAAGCTTCTACAGGTATATCATCAGCAGAAGGAAGGGGAGGGAAAATGTGGGCCCACAGCTGAATAGGGCAGGGAACCTCGTAACAAAGGACACTGAAGAGGCTTAGGTGCTCAGTACCTTCATAACCTTAGTCTTTACTGCTATTTTCAGGAATCACAGGCCTTAGACCATTGGGAATGTCTGAAGCAGGGATGACTTACTTTTGGTAGAGGACGAAAAGGCTAGGGAACATTTAAACAGATGGGGCATGCACAAATGAATGGACTGTGATGTGATGCACTCATGGGTGGTGGGAGAGCTGGCTGATGTCATTATGAGGGCAGTCTCAATGATCTTTGAAAGGTCATGATGATTAAGGGAGTTGCCTGAGGACTGGAAGGCAACAAAAGTCACTTCTGTTTTCAAGAAGGGCAAGAGGGAGGATGTAGGGAACTGGTTAGCCTCACCCTGATCCCGGGGAATGTGGTTGAGCCAATCCTGGAAGCTGTTTCCAAATGTTCTAAGAATAGAATGGGGACTGTGGGTAGTTGGCAAGGATTTATGAAGGGGAGATCTTCTCTGACCGATTTGATACCCTTTTACAGTGAAATGACTTGACTCAGCAGACAAGCAGAGAGTAGGTGTCATAGTCTGTTTTGACTGTAGCAGAGCTTTAATGTTGTCTCCTTTAAAATCTACATAAACAAAATGCGATAGAATTACCCCCACCTAATTCTACAGACTTCTTAGAGAAATGGTGGTAATAAAGTTTGTGTGGAAGAGGGAGGTCTTCCAGAGTCTCATCCTGGCCAGGAAGACTTTGTCCTGCAGCAAAAAATCTGGAGTGCATCTGTACACGTGGTGCATTTGACCTGCTTATGAATGCAGAGGATGTCATTATGCAGTCTTTTTGCCCATTTCTTCCCCCTGCCCCATATGTGTTTTGGATTGATCTGAGCTTTGCTTCTCACTTTGTAATTGATCTTACTACAGTAAGAGCAAAGCAGTAATCTTGAAATAGCCAGCACAGTTTGAGAGCTGTCTGTTTTGTGTGTGTTTGGAATATTGAAGTGAGAAATATTTAGTCTTGATAATGTAGTGAATCACCAATTAAAAGATCAGGAATGCTTAGAAAAGAAATCCAGAGCATCATGATAGAAGTTCACAGAATAAGAACAAACAGTATGAGAAAGTGTATAGAATGGATAGATATTCCTACTTGTCCTGGTGTAATTAAAATGTAAAGAGCATTCAGTGAAGTTGGAATTTACATTCAAAGTTAATACCAAAAAAACCCCATTTTTATTTTACACAATAAATAATTCTTAAAGGTCATGGCAATGAAAAATCTTTGTGGCCAGGAGCAAGGTATTACTTGAAATGCAAAAAAGCAGAAGATCAAACTTGATGATTGTCTTTATACTGTAGTGAAAGAGTAAAAGCAAATCTCCTTACAGAAGGAATATGTACCTTTATGCCATAGTAAATTGATGTCCTGGTTCCGGCAGGGGCAGGGTTGATACCTGGCACAGCACAGGTGTTCCACACCACATGATGCCATTCCCAGTCTTTAGGGGGAGCTGGCCGGGGAGGAGAGGGCGGAAGTCCCTGCTCAGGAGTGGGCCGGGGCTTGCCGGGTGCGGTTGGCACGGCGGTGCAATAACCCTATTTGTACACTCCTCTGTCAGTATTGTTGTTTGCCTGTTTTCCTTTGCTGTTCTGTTATCTCAGCCCATGAGTTTTTCCCTTTTATTCCAATTTTTCCCTCGCCGCTGTGGGGGGGTTGGGTGAGCGGCTGCGTGGTTCTTTGTGCTGGCTGAGGCCAAACCGCAACAACTGATTAGTAACAGACCTTTATTCCCAAGTGCCATTCTTTGAGCGGGCTTCTAGTGTGATTGCATCTTTCCTAAGAATTCAGCTTTGATTACTCAGCACTCTGAAATAGGCAATTCTGGTATAGCTCTTATTATATTGTTAATGTCACTGATAACACAGAGTATGCCATTAGAAAATTTCTGAAACCAGAAACTCAGAAAGTTTAGGGAGTTAAGATCATTGTCACTATATTTTGATAGTATTTTATGCTGAATAGCGTGATCAGTGTATTGTGTGAAATTGTACCTATAAATGGGTGTTGCTTCCACTGCTGCTCCATTTTGTTGCATATCTTGCTCTACAGTTTCCATCCTGTCTTGTTTGTAAAGAAAAGTTGTCTGAGATTAAAAAGAGGAAAAATGTTGAAAGTGGGACTTCAGCTTCCAGTCAAGCCTACGCTTAGGTGTTGTCATGGTTTAACCCCTAGCCAGCAACTAAGTCCTACACAGCCGATTGCTGACTCACACCAGTGGGGTGGGGGAGTGAGGAAACTCGTGGGTTGAGATAAAAATAGTTTAATAGGCATAGAAAAAGCTGTGCATGTAAGCAGAGCAAAACAAGGAATTCATTCACTACTTCACATCGGCAGGCAAATGTTTAGAGCCGTCTCCAGGAAAGCAGGGCTCCATCATGCATAATAGTTACTTGGGAAGACAAACGCCATCACTCTAAACGTCCTCCCTTACTACTACTTCTCCCTGCTTTTACTCCTGAGCTTGACGTCAAATGGTATGGAATAGTCCTTTGGTCTGCTGTCCCAGCTGTTTCGCCTCCAAACACCTCATGCATGCATGTGATGAAAGCATCAGGTGGATCTTTTCACTTTCCTCTTCTTTCTGGCACCTAGGAGACAGTTTCTGTCAGGAAATTGGTTGTAGGAAATGCCTGTGTAGGTGTATGAGTCTGCTTAGTGCATTGAATGGGTGTTCAGTTTCTTGTATAGCTTTGATTAAGGATGCTTTAGCAGAACAAAATCAACCCTTTTGATCCTTAATTTTGATGCTCTGTGATAATGTTTATAATATCAATATAATTACAGTTAGCTCCCACGTTGCTTTTATGGTATCCTCTTGTATTAAATGAGAGGCTTGGGACAGATTTCTTAACACACCCCACACCCCCCCCCAAAAAAAAAAAAAGTGCAAGTGCAGCCCTGAGGTAGCTACTTGAGTTGTTGTTTGATGGCAAATGAAAATCAGTAACCTCAGTTGAAAAGCTTACTTTTCATAGTGCTTCATCTTAGGTCCTACATGTTTGTTTTGTAAGCTTATAGGTGAAGGTTTACTTTGCTGTAATAGAACACATTGGCCTATTAGGAAGAAAAAAGGAAGTGGTATAAAATACTTACATTTCAGATGTATTTTAATTAGTAGTATGTCCTTGCTTCATCCCAAGCCATCACCTTCCCCCTTGCCCAGAAAAAGATTGAAGTGATTGGTTGCTATGTTGTACGAAAGAAGAACAGGGAGAAAAGAAACCAGGTAGAATGTTTCAGAAACTTACTGCTGCAGCTAGTTTGCTTAAGTCACTAACTGTCACAATCTTTTGGCTAACTTTTTGTATTATAGCTGACAATATATAATATAGCTACACCTGTGTTTTGGTGGTGTTTTTTTTTTTCCCCTCAGTGCTGTACCTCTAACTATTTAATAACTGAAAAGAAAAAGCTAGACTTATCTTAAACGGTGAGAACAAATACTGGTAAGGCAAAAATTTCCCGTAATCAAATGAAGTTGTTCTGTGCTGTTGCAGAAGCAGTGCAGCACAGGGCAATGTTATTCTTTAAAAAGAAAGAATTTGATATGCAGTGTTGTATAGTTGTGGTGGGATTCACTGGTAAATCTTAAAAAAAGAAAAAAATGTTAGGCAGACATTTTCTTACTAAAAAGAAGACAATTTCAATTACGAGCTTGTTAGTCATATTAGACAATTTTTCTAATTTTTTTCAATGTTTCAGTCTGAGTTACATTAGTAGTATACAAATGTCTCAGTTCTATTCATTTGACTTTAATTTCAGATTAAGCTGATATGACTAGTGCTGACATTTTAGCAATTTACCGCATGTGCAGTATGTTCTGATGATTTTGATTTGGTGTGTTGGCAGTGTATGTTTAAAACTTGGCTTTGAAAAAGGTTAAAAATTCTTTTTTCAGTCTTTGTTTGGATTTATGTTTTTCAATACTTTATGTCCTGTTCTGTGGTGTTTATGTTTCATCTACCTATTCCAGCTGTGTAGATCAACATGTTTTGTCATAAATTAAACATACTAAAAAGTATCTTATGTAAGAGAAATGCAATTGAAATTTTACATAAAGCTCTTAGAAACTTATTAAATGCATCGGTGTCAGTACACAGATGCTTCAAGGAAATCCCTTATAAGTTAAGGGGTATCAGTGTATTTTGGACAGAATGTTACTTATTACACATTACACACGTGCATACCCACAGTTTTACAGGTTTACTGTATTTTTTGCAGCAGTCTGACCTAGTCAAAGTACAGCATTATGATTTCAGGTGTTTATGCTTTAGTTTTTGCTGCTGAAGCAAATCCAGCATGACTCGGCTCCTTCCCTTCATGAAGAACGGACAAGCTCATTATGGCAAGAACATAGAGTCAGGAAGAGGTTAAAATGGTGTGTAATTAGACAAACAGTGCACTTCTGTGATGATAGACATTTGATGCTTTCTTTTCCTGTTGACCTTTAAAACAGGTGTGACAGGATGAATATTACAGATCAGATTCCAGGATGTTGGGGGAGAGGGCTAAGTCAAATTTAGTATTTATTTTTGGAACTGTTTGAGTAAATAATCTGACTGAGGCATAAAATTCCCATTCTTTCACTTGCTGAAAGTTACTGCAACCCTTTATCATTTTTTATGGATTCTTAGTGCTATTAAAATATTTCCACTGCTTTTAAAAGGGAAAAGGAGAAGGCAATATTCTAACAAAAGGTAAAAAACCTAATACAACTCTGTCTTGGGTAGATACCATGATTCTGCTTATACATTTACCACAAATTCAGATTCTCATTTTAGTAACCTGATTTTTTTGTTGTAAATGTAAAAACAACTTTTGTTGTAAATGTAAAAACAACTTTTGTTGTAAATGTAAAAACAACTTTTGTTGTAAATGTAAAAACAACTTTTGTTGTAAATGTAAAAACAATAGTATTTTACATATGATTATATTCTTAGATTGTTTTTTTTCTATTACAGTGCTCATACCCAGGAAAGATCTGCTACAAGACAACACACCTTACTTCGATAAACCAACAAAAAAGCATGAATCCTGAGGAAAATACGTCCCTCTTCCTAGAAGGTTAATATCCTGTAATGAGGTCTCCGAAAACCAATAGTGGATACCTGTTTTAAAGCTAAATTTTAAAAACCGTTAAATTTTAAAGTTTACCTGGAAAACATAGACTGAAAACAAGTCTCCAGTTCTAATGTGTGCTGTGATACCATCAAGCCGTTCTTTTTTGGAAGATACTAATACTTCCACAGAAACTTAAGACACACAGTTATCCTAAAAAAACACTGCTGAATTGAGTTAATTCAGCCAGGAATGTTTTTGATTATGACAATCTTCAGACAGAGATTGTTTCCTACCAATCCAGAGTTTTACAAAATTAAATACAAATTAAATGCCGTTCTTAATCATGGTAATATTTATTTATAAGCTTGCTGTCAATTGTATGCTGAAGTAATGAAAAAACATCTTGTGGCACTTAGCATTAAATTTATGCTTTGCACCAAAAACGTGATTTCTGAGGTTCTTATTAATTGTGCACTAATATATTGTGGTGTTTGAGACAGTTCTTAAGGTTTGTCTGAATAAATTATTCAGGTTTTACAGTTGGGAGAGTGAGTGTAGTGTTTTGTTTCTCCCACACACATTTGAATGAGCTGGAATGGCAGGGTTTGAGTTCTTAGATGGCAGTGGAACGATAGAACCCAGCCACAACCAATCCTAAGGATGTTGGTTTAGATCATATGGTTTATGAATGTAAGGGTTTTGTTTTATCTTGTGCTTATAGAGTGACTTAGTGAGGCACTTTCCAAAGAAAGCAGTCTTGTTGCTTTGTCACAAGTGGTCTGACTTGCCTAGAGTGAATTTATGGTGGGTTTGTTTACTAAGCCCTTATCACTTCCATTTTTTTTAAAGGAGGCTTATTTGCTTCTTGCAGAATTCATCACAACGATCTGTTCAGTTTCAGATAGAACTACAGTGATATATAGAATCTTCTCTGTGTGAAATCGGTAACAGGCATCATACTAGGATCTAAATACTTCACCACGGGAGAGAGGTAGCCCAGTAATACCTCTCAGTTCTCTTGCAGGTCCCAGTGATTCTGTTTATTTTTAATAAGCCACCGAGATGTCAATATTGCATATGTGTGTAGGTTCTGACATGGCTTCCCTGGCTGAGTACAACGGAAAACTAGTGAATGCTTCCAGTCTATTTTCCTCACACAGCATGTCAGTGCAGTAAGTACTCTTGTCTTTTAAAACTATTGCCTCTGGCTGCCACGAGCAGGGCAGCCAGCAGCGAATAGAATGGATGGATAGAATTAAATGAATGCTGTTCTTGCTATTTGTTGCAGTCTAGTGGCTCTACTACAAAACAAATGTCTTGGTCTGTAGGGGATGTGCTGCTACAGGCCTCTTGTGTTGTTTACTTCCCTAAGGAAAAAGCATATTCTATGTCTGGTTTCCCATCCCTCTGCAGCCTGCCTACATTGACTTTTTTTCCCATAAGGACCTTTAAGAGAGGGCTATGAAAGGAAGAGAAAATAGAAGGTAGTTGCAGCTGTAAAGAGAAAATGAAACAGAACATTACTTCAATCAAAGCGACTTAATTTTTAAGCACAAATAATTAAATGAATGACAAGAATGGCAAGAATGATAAATTATACAACCATTAAGGTATACATCCCCTGGCACGCTGTAGTGTGGAGGAATTAATCTCTCGTAGACCCATTGCTTTAGGCGATGGGAATAGTGTATTAGTGATTTTATCCTTCAAATCAATTTAATAGAACTGAGGCCTGGTAGATCTTCACTCTTTTGGTACTGATGTAAAATAGTATTGCCTGTTACCATGCCAAATACATACTAAAAGACTTAGCGATGTCAACAGCAGATGGCAGTATTTTGTATGATGTTTGTGGAAATTGCAAGTGGAGAAGCTATTTTCTTGTAACTTGCTTTGGTATTGTTCTGCTGTCGTGTGTTTAAGGTTTTTATTTTTAACAAGAATTAACAACATTAACAGAAAGGTGGCATGGAAATGTCTGCTTACAGAATCAGTCTTTGGGTTGGGCAAGCATTTGTGTGCTTCATTTTACCTACATGTTGAATACTGGTAATAAAAATCCAAACGGAGTCATTTGAGTAGCAAACACAACTGCTAAAAGTAAAGGACATGGTTAAAAAAAGAAGTTGGTAGAATTTAATCACCTTCAGAACAATTCTTCTTACAGTCCTGTGCAGTATGTTTATGGTTTGTGCATTAACATTCCGTGTTGAGCATTCCTGGGCAGCAAAGACAAACTGAGTTTTGCAGTGCTGAGATGCGGAAAATCAAGTTGATAGGCAAAAGACTCTTAATGTAAGGTACTAACGGGCCTATTTGTTGCTCTTGTTTCAATGTGAGGAATCCAGGGGGCATCCAGACCAGGATAAATAGGAATCTCAATAAGGAATTGAGCGTAACAGTATCTCAGAGTTGGTCACTGTCTGGGCCCAGCAGGTATTTGCTTTCTGCAAATTTAACTTTCCAACCTTGAAAGACTCTCACAAACCTGCTTAATAAGCAGCTGGTAATTAAAGGCTTCTCTGTACTAGGAGGTGGTAGTGGCTGTTCCTCCTCCCTTTATTCCATGCTTACCTGTTGGTTCATGTTCCAGTATCCAGTCATCTCCCCAGTGTCCATTTGTCCATTTCCATGGCATTCCAGGTGTGAATCCGCTCTTGATACTGCTGGTTTTGTGCTCATATATATCTTTATTTTCCTTAATTGATATAAGTAAAATATAATGTTAAAAAGACAGGAAATACTGTTGCATTCCCTGTGCGAAATTTGAAGTGCTAGCTGAAACTGTTGAAAACATTACAGGGGCTTTCACTTAATTACTTGGGAGGGGAAAAGGTTGATTCCTTACAACAGAAACTGTAATTTAGTAGGCACACAATAACAGGATTCAATCATTAAATTCTTTCAGGTTTACTGGGACTGGAGAATTTTAGAGCAGATATATGTGCCTTTCTTCCAGTGTATCCATCATCAGTCTTAAAAGCCTTGAAGGTAATAATTTTTTAAACTGTAGTTTCACTATGTCTTATATCAAGAAAATCTGTAGAATTTTTGCAGTTAGGAAATCGTGTTGAAAAGAGCTTGCTGCTTGTTCAGCTGCTGTAGCCAAGAGGTCAGTATGGTCTAACCAGTGGGGTGTTGCTATCTAGAGGTGCCTTTGTGATCTGTACAGATACAGTAGAAGTGCTGCTTAGCAGGACCTGGTACTTTAAAGGCGAGTTTTAGGTCTACTTAAGGTAGTCACATTTTTACATAGTCTTTTGCAGAACAGATGTCACCTCAGTGATTACACGTAAGAAAATTCTAAGCACTTCAGCTTTTGACATCATCTGCCAGAGATGTGTCTGTTAGAGCCTTCTGCCCAGCTGTTCTCCTTCATGACATGTTAACTTTGTGTACACTGTTGCTTTAGCGAAAGCATTAAATACAGCCAAGGAATATTTCCTGTTTAAATATTTAAGTTTTGATTTTGTTATAATCACCTTTCCCTCTCATTTATTTAACAGTTTTAAAATACAAGGTTTCTTCAGGTTTTATTCTGCAATCAGTAGCTCAGGATAGGGATCAAGCATGGTATGAATACTTTTGCTATAGCCTGATGTTCATAAAACACAGGTGATAAATGTAATATGTGAATTGATTTTGTTTGCTCAGGTAGAGTTTGGTTTGAAGTCTTCATGGTCTTCAGGTGAAACAAAGTGGCTTTTCTAATTTAGCAGGGCCAAATTCATCTCCTTCTCTGTTCCTGACTATTTTGGTAAAGGAAGCATTCAGTTGCTGTTTTTACAGGGAGTGCTGTTGTATAGCACAAAGGGACTGCACAAAGACTTGATCTGGAAGTAGCATTAAAAGTTTAAGTAGAGAAGTGGCTTGTACCTTCCCCAAGGTGTTGAGTTCTCAGGCAGTTTTCTAGGTAATATAAGATCAACAAACCTGTGGCAACTTCAGTGACTAAATCTAGCATTTATTCTTTTTCTTAGAGGTCATGCCAGCTGCTGGAGCTGAACTTGTCTGAATGCTTCATAGCATCACCAGTCCTGTTTGTATCATACTGGACCTGTAAATAACAAAATTAAGCTTCACGTACTGGCAGTTCTTTACATTTCCTTTACAAAAAGGAAAAAAAAAATTGACAATTGAAAACTAAAAATAAAGACTGACCAACTTGCAGGAAGAGCTGAGTTTCTAGTACTTCCTTGCCTTAAATAACTCTTTCCAAACTACTTGCAACAATTTAATCCTAAACTCTGGAGTTTGGTGGGCTGTCAAATTTTTGATCTTTAGCTTTATGGGAAATTATTACTTAACACAAAGCACAAATTGCAACATGGATTCATTAGTAAGTCTAATATTTTACAGCTACAAAGGTTTGATGTTTTGATAACTCCAGTAGAAATCCAGTCAGCTTTGAGGATAAAGTATATGTTGCTTGTATGGGCTAAATCTGTGGTCTAGAAAACCGGATCTCTAATTCTGTTGGTAGACTTCTCTAGTGAACCTTGTCTGATAGCTTTATTCAGTTTTTTAAAACTTTAGCTTTCCTGTGACTTTTTTTTTCTGCCAGCAAAAATAAATCTGCAGAGAGGAAAAGAGAGGAAGAGCATTTTTTTTACTTTTATAAATAGCAGTGATTTTAAATAATTTGTTCTTTTTATATGCAAATATTTCCATTCAGTTAGCACTTTAATAATCTGGTTTGCATCAGATGGAGGAGTAAAAACATGTACTTTGTAAATGCTGCTTTCCTTTTTTTCGCAGTATGTGCTTCAGCTGTTCATCTCATCTACCTGAAAGGCTATGGCTTGAGTCCAGAATTAGGCAGAATTAAATCAACAGCCAGTGAAACTACTGTAGAAGCTGGGAGGGTGGATAGCGTTCTCTGCATTAGAGCATAAAAATGGGAACAGTTCTGCTGTTTCAGCTGCTACTGTAGTAGTTCTCTGAGGTCAGTGGCTTTGTGCGAAGGTTGATTGAGCTGCCCCCGAACTGCCCTTTCCAGCTGAAAGATATCTCCGTAGCTAAGCATGGGTATTTTGTGATTTTGCTCTCTGTGCAGTAGACCTCTGGTAGTGAAAATAAGCAGGCAGTGACCTGTACAATACTCTGCACTTTTTCCAGTCGGTTTGTAAAGGAGAAAATGAAAAGGTCATTGCAATGCTTCCTTTCCTTTCCAAGTGTCTGATAAAAATCTCTGGTCTGTTTCTGTCCACCTGCAGATGAGCCAGCACTGATGTTTCTGTGTAGATTTTTATCAGGCCATTCATACATTTTCTGTTTGGCAGGGCTGCTGTCCTCTGCTTCACATTTTGTTCTGACACTTGCAGAAGTACAGCCTGAAGTCAGTTTATTGAGGATTTTTGGAGACTCAGCACAAACTCTGCCTGTGAAAAACAAGTGCTTTTAAGGAGAAGGAACAAACCTGCACTTCTCACAGTTAGCTGTGCCTAGCTATGTCACAATGCAGAGTATAGCTTTCAGGTTGTAATACCTTTGGATGTGATTTAAAGGCTACATTTTCATTTAAAAGTAAAGTTTCATAGCAGTTTGGCCAGCGTGTTATACTGGATCACCAGGGAAGAGGTCTCCTATATAACGACACAGTACTGAAAAAGGGAGTACTGAGAAGGAATTCTTACCTAGCTGGAAGTAGGCCCTCAAGGAATTTCCCTGTAATGAACATGCCAGATTATTGTGATCACTAGTATTTAATTATACCTGTGGTTTCCTCAGTAAATTTCCTCTGAGTGTGCTTTGTGTAAATACAAGCAAACAAGCAGTCTCACTGGACTCTGCAGTGTTGTCCAATAGCAGCTGAGGTGAGGCTGGATCCTGTCAACCCAATAAATGAAATGCAAAATGAATGAGTATGAGAATGAGAGCATTAAAATTCATAGAAGGAAGAGCAAATGGAATAAAGGAATATTAAGGACAGCTTTTGCACTAGTGGGAAAAAAAAGGTCAATGTACTAAATAGTTCTTTAAACAGTTTTCCACTATATGTAAATACCAGATGTTCATTGTTTCATTACAGTATGAAGTGCAGACTGGAAGTGAAAGGAAGACTGATTATGTGTGGGCTGAAGAGGAAGAGAAGATTGAATAGAGAAATAATAAAGGCAAATAATATATTTAATTTGCACTTGATTATGCTTCATTTCAGTCATAGTTAGGACTGCAGCATGTGCAGAAAGTATATTCTTTGAACAGAAAGATTGAGAGTCAATTATCTGTTTTGCAGTCATTTTCCTGTATAATTTTGCCTAAGTTTTTGCTTTATTTCTGTTGCATTCAGCGGTACTTCGATAAATGAATACTCAGCTGTGATGACTTCCAGAGACTTCTGTCTGTATTTTTATTTCTTTGGAGAATGAAGGAAGAGAATTTCCCCTGCAAGGGAATTCTTAAATGTTATAAGGAGGAGGGTCACATAAGAACTTCACATGTACCCATGCTACTTTCTGGTAACATTATAAATATGCACACATTAGGTAGTAAGTTCACAACTTCTTGCAGTTTTATCAAAATATGGAATTAAATAGATTATAAGTGTGTTTCAAGAAGAAGTCATGGAAAAAGGCCTCAGGCAGGCAGAACTGTGACAGGTACGCCCCTCAGTACTGCTTTGCTTTAGCTACTGTGTGAAAGACAAAATTTAGGGGATTTATGACTCCAAGGGCAAAAGACCTGGGACAGAGTCGTAAAGGGTGCATTACCTGCCTTTGTCAGGTATGTATGTTATGATGAACCATTTGTATCAGATGATGAATCACATTTCACAGCAGACTATCTGACATATTTCCCATTCCCCTACAACAAATTTGTAGTTTGAAGTTCTGCTCTAAGATACATATTGGGATTTCTTTCACTATTTTTTTTAACCACGTTTCAATGAATGTTTGAAACTGAAAACCCTTAAAATGGAGAAAAAGCATGCAAATGCTGGCATGTGCATCGTTCCATCATCATTTCAGGAGAGAAGATTGCAAATACGCAAGAGAAAAGGACTGCAACCCCTCCCCCCCCCCGCCGCCCCGCCCCAAACCAGGGAATAAAGTACACAATGTTGTTTCTGTGATCAAGACATCCAGTAAAGCTTGCTGCAGATTTCATCACCTTGATCTTGTACAGCTCCATTTATTTAAAATTTAATTTTCTAGCAGGTGAAGTAGTTACCCAAGTAATTTCTTCAAATATACAGTAATTCAAACCACGGAAGTTAAGCCAGGTGATCTCTCAGGGATTTCTGCTCAGTGTCATTTACTCTACTCCATGTCAAAGAAAGAAAATAAACAGGAAAACTAAATTGTAGAGAAACAAAAAAGCACAAAAACATCTGAACTGAACTGCCTGTAGCCTCTGGCATGGTTTTGAAACTAAAATCCCATTGAATCCTAGAAAAACAACCTCTGTGGAAGAAATGGTACTCTGTAAATTTTAGCAAGAAAAAAAATATTAAGAATTCTGTTATTTTAAGAATTATTAGAGGAATGTTTCATATTTGGAAATCACTAAGGGTTACTAAACGGAGGTGCAAAATGCTACCATAATATTTATTAAAACAGATCAAGAAGGAATGCTTTATATCCATTCCAATGTAAAGGTAGGAATAAACTAAGATTAGCTAGATGTTAACCCCAAGGAAATGCCTGTATACATAAGGAAATGAAGAGGAATGAGCTGTAATTACAGCTGATGTAAAATAGCATACTTTCACAATCTGACTGTGTGTCAAATGTATGCCCTCAGAAGGTAAGGTAAGGCAGCAATGGTCTGCCAATGTTTAACTAGGGCTAAGAGGAAGTGGGGAAAATATAAGCTGACTATCAAGAAAAGCATGAAGCGCAGCTCTCACTGATGCCAGTTAGACTCTGCTAAGTATCTTCTCTTAGTAAAGCATTGCCTCCAGGAAAGTGGACACCTTCTTTCTTAGAATGTTTGAAGTCTCACCTCCCACAATACTAAAGCATATGCAGTAGACACATCAGAATGAGTAGGAATGAGGACTCAGCTGGGTGCTGCGAAAATCATGAGTTGTACCAGCTGTATTACGTGTATGTTGAAGTAATTGAGAAGCAATGTGCTCAACCACAATGAAGGCAGCAGCAGCTGAAAGGGAAGGAGATTCTTATGCCTCTTACCAGAAGGTTAAGAGACAAAGGAGAGAGACAGTGTGAAACTGTTGTGCTGCACTTGGTTCAGTGGAGTACACCCCTCTGTAACACCCCTCTGTAGCCCATGGTCTCTACAGCAGGAAGTCTTCCTGCCAGGTGACTTAAGATGAAAATTGAGTGAGCTGGTAGTCTTTTTGTTGTCTTAATAGTTTATGTATGAACATTGAACATTTGACTTCTCCTGCCCCTGCCCTTCAGGAGCTCTGTGTAGAGCCGATTTCACAGATGTGAAGTACTAACTTTTAACGCTGTATTAGCATGTGTTATTTAATTCTTACCCAGCAGATGGATTCTAAATATTCTACCCCTTAAAGAAATCAGCTAGAAATCATTTGCAGGGACTCTGCTGATATTTACGTAGTTAACAAGTTACCAAGTTAAATGTGAGGAAACTCAATCCCACTTGAATCAGTGGAAGCACTCCACGTGTTTTGAGTTCATTTAACAGCTGTTCCAGGGTTGTGAGAGGGTTTCTTACCAGCCTGAAGTCCTGGTTTTGCTTGCCTACATAGTGTTGGCCCACAGCAAACTCTGACTTGGGTACAATAATCACAGTAGTATTAGGCTAGGTACAGAAAAATGTCTTTTTTCTCTATCTTTTCTTTCTGTTGGCCCCCATCTGTTTTGGTCTTCTACCCTTAAGACTTCTGTCATTCTCTTGCTGCCTGAGAACCAAAATGCTGCCATTTTGTCAGTATACAGGGACTGATGCTAACTGTATGCCAAATATCTCAGACAATTCTTCTTGAGAGGTTGATGTTTTTTTCTGTCCCTGCTGTACTGTGAGAAGAGTTAACAGCAGCCTGTTCTGCACCAGATAGCTGTGTATGTAACATGTAAATCATTGTGGATATCCTGAGTCCATTAAAACCAGAAAGCCTAGTGCTTCTTGTTGCCTTATCTTCAACCATCAATCTCACAACAAGGAAGTAGAAAGGCGCTATATGGAACTACATGTTTAAAACCCCTGGGTGTGTAGCCCTCACCCACACCATTACTGCTGGAGCAGTGAGAGAGTATTTTCAGTAAGGAGTGTCTTACCTCCTTAAACCATGACTTTATATGAAAATTCCAGCTATTGCATAGAGTGTGATCAGATCAGTATTTGAGCAAATACACCTTCCTGCTTATATAAACAGCCCAATTACATGCAGTGCTTAAATGCTTGCAGAATTGGCAGCATGTTTTATAATGATAGTTGGTCAAAGAAATAAGGAACTTGGGAGTCTTTCCTGCCTTGTGCACAGAGGCAGTCTCATTGAATTCACCTTGGTGCATAAAGCAAGCAGAATGTGGCATAATCTTCAAAGCATGCCAAGCTCTTGTTTGCATTGAATGCCTTTGACTAAGTAGTAGCCTAAAAGCAGAAATCAGTAGAAAGGATGTGCAACCAGTCATTCAATTTCTGGAGCCATTTTAAATTTTTAGCCTGGCAAATATCTGTATAGATTTTCACTGTGGTGATTGATTTGTTTTCACAAAAAGTAGCTTTGTGGCTTATATCTTGCATGTTCTGTCTCTACTGACAATGTTGCTGTTAGATATCTAAGAAGCGTATCTAGTACAGTTTTATAGGATGGTAACAGTCCAGAAAGATAGTCACAGAACCAGGTACAGAGAGCACCAGTAAAGCTTTCTTCAGACCTTCTAACCTGCATTTACACATGGCACTTTGGTATGGAGCAACAAAATTGTCAAAGAAACTCAATAGAGTATCACAGTACTGACTGCTTGCATAGCTGTGCAGCTGTGAACATCCTGCTTCAAAAAACCAAGTTACATGCTGCATCAAGTGTTTTAACTTTCTTGGTTTGTAATGCTCATCTTTATGCCTTTACATATAGTACATTAATGCTTTAACAGATATTACCTGACTTAATGGAAAAATTCATAAAATCATAAAATGGTTAGGGTTGGAAGGGACCTTGAAGATCATCTAGCTCCAAACCCCCCTGCCATGGGCAGGAACACCTTCCAGTAGACCACGTTCCTCAAAGCCCCGTCCAACCTGACCTTGAGCACTTCCAGGAACGGGGCATCCACAACTTCTCTGGGCAACCTGTTCCAGTGTCTCATCACCCTCACCATAAAGAATTTCTTCTTAATACCTAATTAAATCTACACTCTTTCACTTTAAAACCTATCAGCCTATCCTGTCACCACGCACCCTGATAAAGTGCCTAACCATCTTTCCTGTAAGCTCCCTTTAGGTACTGGAAGGCTGCTATAAGGTCTCCTCAGAGCCTTCTCTTCTCCAGGCTGAACAACCTCAACTGTCTCAGCCTGTCTTCATAGCAGAGGTGCTCCGGCACTCTGATTGTCTTTCTGGCTCTCCTCTCGACTCTGTCCAACAGATCCATGTCTTTCTTATGTTGGGGGCTCCAAAGCTGGACACAATATTCCAGGTGGGGTCTCACCAGAGCAGAGGGGCACAATCACCTTCCTCAACCTGCTGGTCATGCTTTTTTTTATGCAGCCCAGGATGCGGTTGGCCGCCTGGTCTGTGAGTGCACACTGCTGGCTCATGTTGAGCTTTTCATCCACCAGTACCCCCAAGTCCTTCTTCTTGAGAGAGGAGAAGGACTCCTGCTCTCCTTGAGAGCAGCATCAGAGCTGCTCTCAAACCATTCTCTGCCCAGCCTTGGGGCAAACTGCTTGGGATTGCCGCGACCCATGTGCAGGATCTTGCACTTGGCCTTATTGTACTTCATGTAGTTTGCATAGCCCTACATCTCAAGCCTGTCCAGGTCCCTGTGCATGGCATCCTTTCCCTCCAGCACGTCGACTGCACCACACATCTTGGTGTTGTCATCAGACTTGCCATGGGTGCACTCAGTCTCCACATCCATGTCACCAACAAAGATGTTAAATGGTACCAGTCCCAGTACCGACCCCTGAGGAACATCACTCATCACTGGTTGCCACTTGGACATCAAGGCATTGACTGCAGCTCTTTGAGTGCGGCCATTTGAACAATGTGTCTGATTTTTTTGAACAGTTCATTTGACATAATAAAGTATTCTCGTTTTCCATCCATCTGTGTATCTGAACATCATAGAATCATAGAATCATAGAATGGTTAGAGTTGGAAGGGACCTTAAAGATCATCAAGTTCCCACCCCCCTGCCATGGGCAGGGACACCTCTCACTAGAGCAGGTTGCTCAAAGCCCCATCCAGCCTGGCCTTAAACACTTCCAGGGATGGGGTATCTCAACATCCTCAGATAACCTTAGACGAACACAAACACATCAGACATAAACACTAATGCACAGGTGTTTTATGGCTGTCATCTGTGCTCCGGGCTCATTTATTGTATGTAATGATGTGTCCTTACAGGAAAGACAGGAAAACTAGATATGTGAACGGAGAATTGATCCTTCGCATTCTAACTAAAAACCTGATTCCATGTCTTTGAACTGCTTTCTCAGAGCTCCATATGGCAGACAGTCTGATGGATGAAACAGGGTGAGGATGGTCCTGCAAGCAGGGCAGTACCTGGGACACTGCTTGGTGAAGCGCATGGCATGGGAGTGGGGAGGGCTAGTTGTGCCCGTGCTCAGCCCACAGCTACTGTTACTGGCATTTAAGAGTGTGTTGTGCAGGAATTGGCATTGCTGCACTTTCCAGTGTCCTAACCTCCTTGCACAGTCATCCTCAGTCCCTACACTAGTCACAGTTTCAATATGCCAAATATTGCTGCTGCCTTGATAGCCCCTCCCATAATCTTAACAGGCAGGACTGGATCCTCCCAGCATCATCTAGCACCTTGGTCATTAAAGCGTGAGAGAGGCAAGGGGGTTGCAGGTTGGTCCCTAGCCTGATTAAACAGAGTTGGTTAGCAATGACCCGCCCTCTGCATGGCAGTTCTCAGTGTCTGTAAGCACAAGCAGGGGGAGAGAGGTACGGGGAAGGCATAGGAGATGACAGAGGGTTTGTGGGAGACAGATATTGTCCCAAGATCAAGAGCTGGGTAAGGCAAAATTGCAGAGGATTTCTGAAAAAATTAAAATGCTTCTCAAGATCTCCTTCCCGACTCCTAAAAATCCACAGTGGTTTTGTAATTCCTTTCAGGGGCATAAGAACTTTTCTGCCTGGATATTCTTTGTCAGTTAAGCCAGGTGAATGCAGCAACCTAACCCTCTCTAATTCATCATTACCTACCTGAAAAACCAAAAGGGGATAATAATCTGAGGGTCATACCAGGGAAGGAAGTTTCTTCTTTATATCAGTGACCCAGGCACCAGGGAGGCAGCAGATAGTGGGTCCAGTCTACATATTGCGCCTTCCGTTCCCCTCACAAGTGAGTCGCCTATGACAATGACTTGCCTTTTGTTTTTTACTGTCGTTGTTTTGATGCAGGGGGTGGTTTGACTAGACCTCGACAACACCTCCAAGTTTGTAGAATGATCATCCTCACCATTGTCCAGTTTCCCTTGCAGGGCACTGCACTCGTTCTGCAATGGCACCTGGGAAGGTGGGGTAGTCTTGGGGCAGGTGCGCCTGCGGACCCTCTTGTGTTGGTCAGGAACCTCTTGCCATCGCCCCCTGTCCTCCAGGTCACCACAGCCAGTGGGCTGGAGGGAGACCGGGGAGTTCACTGCAGGAGGGGCTCTGTCTGCCTGCTGGGTTTCTCTGCTGGGAGGCGGGGTATGACTCGGGGCACGTATCTCCTACACTCTCCAGTAGCTCTCAACCTGCTCAGCTCTGCCCTGAGCTCCAGCACTGGGTGGAGGAGCTCCTCTACCTGGGCACGCATGGCACAGGTGTGCTCACCGCTGGCGTCCCACACGGTGGGAGCGCAGGGCACACCCTGCAGCCCGACACCTAGTTTCATGGCCCTTGTCCTGGTTTGAGGTAAAACAGGACCAATTTCTTTCAGTAACTCTACTTTCTAACTAGGCCTCTTCTAACTGCTGAAATTAACAGCATGTTGTGCAGAAAAACTGTTTGCTCTCAGACTGGTAAGACCATGTTTATAGCTGATGCCAAGGCAGGTTATGCAGAGAGGCTCTTATTGCTATAACAACTTACTGCTATTACAACCAACTTTTGTTATTTACCCCGTTGGAGTCAGAAGTGGAAAAGCGTAGAGGAGTCGCACCTGTGGAGAGGAGCGGACAGCACAGGTGACCCAAAACTGACTAACAAAGTATTCCATCCCAGCTGCCTCATGCTCAGTATAAAAGTTGAGGGATCAAAGGGTCAGCCCTCTTTCTTCAATGGCCAGGGTCCAGAGAAGACTCTCTCTGTTCGTTTGCCTTTTATCCCGATCCATGTATTCCTGAATCCAGATCCCGAATCCAGTTCCCATCCATCACTGAGCCCAGCCTGGGACTTCCCTGGTGCCTGCTGGTGACGTGATTGCCATCCTGAGAACTTCATATGGTTCTGTATATGTTTCATTATTTTATTTTTATTATTTTATTCTTTATATTTCATTAAAGTAGTTTAGTTCCTACTAAACTAGTCTCTCATTTTCTTTCTCTCCAAGAGGGAACATCTGTCATTCTGCCTGCTTGGGCCAATCCAGCCCAAACCACAACAGCCTTCTAAAATTTGTACTTGGAACAGTTGTCAGAAGTAAACAGATTCATAATCAATATTGCCAGGAAGGCATGCTTGATGCAAAGGAAATATTGTGGGCAGAGGAGTGAAATAAGACCATTAAAGGAACTAACAGCAGCCTCCATATATAGAAGTTGGTGGTAATAAATACCAATAAAATAAAATTTAAATAGATGATAAAAATTAAATATATTATTCTGGTGACTCATGTGGTGATTCTCTTTCTTTTCCGTATTTACCTTCCTTTCCTACCATCAGGCCCCTAAATAAGACCTAGATTGGATGATGGAAATGTTCCAGCTGTTGTCACTTGAGAAAAGATTAGAGGCATCTCCACAGAAGGACAAAGGCATGGCACAGCTGAATATTGTATCCCCTATATTTTTTGATGTCTAATTTAGAAGTTGAATGGAATTTGTACCCTCATCTCTCTCTTCGGCACTTGAGATGAGCTATGTGCTAAGAAGTGAGGATTATAAAGGCCACTGTTAGTAAATCCTCAATGTGGGATTATGTAAGTGAGAAACAGGAAAAAACAAGTACCAAGGATAGTCTGTTCCTTTCAGGTAGGTGGCTTTCTGTCTTTCACTGGATCTCTACGGAAATATCTACCTTTCCTGACTCCTTTTCATAAAACAGCCCTGATGTAAATCAACATTTTTTTTATTTAAAAAAATTGCTGAAATTTAAAAGTATTCTTTATTCAACCATCTGTTACCCCCTAGTGTTACAGCACAGTGGTATAATACAGTGTAAAAACAACTGAAACCCATCCTCTGATAGTGTCATGAAGAGTGGCAGTGCTTTAGCAGAAGGATGGGAACTGAAACATCAGTTGGATGGCTCTTGGGAAAGAGGTTGGGGAGGAAAAGGTCGAGGAAGGAAAACAGGACTGAGTCAAAGAATCCAGAGGGACAGGGAAGATTGGCAGAGTGACAAGGGCCTCTTCTCAACATCAGTCTCCATTTTTAATCCTAAACTTTTCCCAAAACCTCCATATGTTTCTCAACTCCAGAAGTCTTGAAATCAAGTCAAATTGCATATATCCTAAAAATTATGTTCATTTTCAAGATCCACCGAAAAATGTGCCTAAGACAATTTTATAGATTAAATCCCTGGGCGTGGGAGTGCTTATATTTTTACTTTGGGATTTTAAACTGTTATCTGCCAGGTTAGTATATGACATCTGCTAACAAAATTATCTATTGAATAACCTCCAGATCTACAAACCTACAAAGCAAGTTCTGCAATAGAGTGACTGTAGGCCTCCAGTGGTATCAATATGCAAAGCAGTCATGGCCAGCCAGCTGCATAATCCCTACAGTCAGACCAGGGCTGTGTCTGTCCCTCATACTGTGCATCAAAGCCTGCGCAGTAATACCTGGCTCTCGTGAGACATTCTGTCCTCAGGTATTGCAAAGGTACTTTGTAAAGTGTTAATCAGTGAGGTTGGAAAGTATTACCATTCTCATTTTACAGGTGGAGAAATGGATGCAGAGAGATCAAGTGGTTTATCAAAGGTCTTAAAGGAAGTAGGTGGCAGAGCTGAGAGTGTAGTTCAAGAAGACTGTCTCATGACCTTGATCTAAGTAACACTTTCTTTGGAGGGCATTTCATTATTCATATAAGTTTTTTTGTTTAACAGAAATACTTAATTCCAATTACAGTAGAGGAGAACTATAAGAAATGGTCAATTATGAGAATAAGGCTAAAACCACTACTAAAATAGAGGAGGATGTTTACTGCTGAGAGGAGCACAATGTTGAGTAAGTTGGAAGTGTGAAATGAATGCTACTTCTCTCCATGCTTAACTTTCCTTTCACACTGAAGCTTTGAACAATAATAAAAACCTAAACCCTACATCTGAGTTCTTCTATCAGACAGAGAAGTGAAACAACGTAGAGTAGTATCAGCATCTCAGATTTTCTTCTCCATGCACAGCAAAACATCAGTCTACATGCAACTTTGTGAACAGTCCCATTGAAGGCAATTGAACTCTTCTCGTACAGAGGATAAACAAGAAACACATCTTTTTCATTTGTGAGGCAGATTGCCATTCTAGAGATATCCACAGGTCACATGTCTGATGAAATTGTAGCTCTGGAAGCTGACTGCCAAATCATGTAGCCAGGGTTTAAGTGCTGGGCTACCTGCGCTCCCTTCAGAACAGGCACTCGGTGAGGGCAAGCAGCACAAGGTAGAGTGACACACTGTGACAGGCGGTGTCAAATATGAGTAGCTTTGCATTTGCAAACATGATAAATAAATGAGACAACTGGTCTGTGTAAAGTTTGACATATGTGCGTGTGTGAAGGGCTAAGGCCTTTATAACATGTTAGAGTTATTGCAATGATACATTTGGTGAAAAATTAAAAAAGCAGCTAAATCCTACATAAGTCTCCTGAGATCCAAACATAAGCAATGTGCTATACCATCTTCCTGAGTTGCCTACAGCCTGCATCACATGAGAATGTTTGAAGTCCATTTTGTCTGTCCACCACAACGTACATTTCAAGCAAGTTAGAAAATGTTGTTTTTGTTCACGTTTTGTGGTTAAAAAGTGACCCTTTGTATTGTCAAAGAACAGACATTCATTCAATCTAGCCCAGTCAAAAGCACAAGCCCAGAAGATTATTTCCTTGCTGGAAGAGGACACTGAAGAAGGGTCCCATTATTTAATGGATGCTCACACTTGACCCTGTCAGTAGCTACTCTTCCTCTTACTTCTGCATCGCTGCAGGGGGTCTCTAACTGCTCATGATTGCAAACCCACTTCGCTGTTGATAGCTGAGTGAAGAGACAACTGGGAAAGATGTGTAGGAGAAGCAGCAGCCAAGAACACAGCTTTCTGTAGCACCTTGCTGACAGTATGAGAAGACATTACAGAGCTATGCGCATTTTCTGCAATCGTTATTTTATCTGGGGTAATAGAAGTGTGAAATGAGAGTCAGCTTGCAGAATTAGCGTCCTTGCAGTATTAGCATCTTGTAGCCATATAAAGACAGCAATCTCTAAAGTCACTTCAGTTGTTCTCTTCAATAGCACTGTTGGCAATGGCTCAAAAATATACAACAAATTGCAGCAGAACCACTGATACAAAAGGGAATAAAGAAAAACAATGGGGATGTTTTTAATGAGCCAGTTGCCTTGTTATAGGCAGTTTTCAAAAGTTATTTTTATGGTTACTTTATATTTATACACTGTTGTTTGCAAATCTGCTTGTGCTAGTACTCAGTTTGTAAGGCACTTCTCCGTTTTTTATGCCCTCACAGAAGTTTGCAGTTGTTGGAGCCTCATGGAACTGGTTCTCTCTGTCAACTATGTGTGCATGCATGTCTATTTGATGCAAATATTTATTAATTCTCTGTAGAGAATACAAGAACAACAATCAAACTGTCCTTGAATGGACAGGGTCTGACAGTGAAATGTTCTATACCCAGCTGTTCAATTTACATCTTTTGTTGTACATCAGTGAATTCAGATGGCCTAAGTTAATTTTCAGGGCACTACTACATTTTGAGGTCTCTGTGTCACAATAGGTTTGTCTGAAACTTAAACAAGTATATATGAATGCAGTTTTCTGTATTGCCAAATGAGAATTCAGCAGTTATGGTTTTCAAACAAGTAAAGTAGAAAATAAATAAATATCCTATGTGCAGTGTAGGATTGTAAAATGTCCTGAATATAGGTTGGGAAGATAACACTCCTGAGTTCTGAGCCAGATTAGAAGTCACTTGAAACTTTGATGACAAAGTTACATACGTAAATCCATACCTAGGCATTATAATAGGGTACACAGTATGTCAGAACTGCTTAGAAGGGACAGAAAGCCTAAAGGTTTGTCCATGGGTTGCTACAGTCTGCTACGTGGTGTGCTTACTCTAAATCTGAATAGTTCAGAAAGACAGTTTCTACATGTGCAAGTAGCATTATGCAGCAGCAGCAGTGCAGTAGAGCAAAGCACTCAGTGCAGAGGACCCAATGTCTATGCTACACACATTTTGGAGGTTTTGGAAGACAAGTGCAGGTGTGAACTAGCTGGAAATTCCTGAATCCTCAGTACTTTAAAGAAAAAATTTCTATAAGCAAAAGAAACATTTGGAAAAAAGAAACTATTGGAAAATATGCCCATGACCATTTTTTCTTTCCATGTCAAATTGGGTTGAAACAGATAATTTTGATAAAAACCTGGTGAGAAAAACCTGTCTTTCAGTGGATAGGCTGGAACTGTCAGAGTGGTACCAGGGCCACCCAACTAGTCATTTAACCATCCTCATCTCCTCCTTCATGATTGCTTCATCTTCATCATCATCTTGACTGTGAGGTCCTCAAGGCAGGATCTATTTCTACGTATGTGAGAAGTTTCTTGATTTGCTTTTAAATATGACATAGTGGGCCTTTTGGATGCTGGCCAAAGGCAAACAGTAAACAACAACATAACTAACAGTAATTGTATGTAATATCCTGTCGTATGTAATATCCTGAGCTTCTATTACGTTTTCAGCCTGCTCCTACTCCCTGTTTTCAAAGCAGTTGACCACCTTGGGAAATGAAGTGAATGCATAGCCATTTCCTGCTTCTGTAAATTCAGTTTGTTGTGCTTGTGAAAATTGTATATGCAGCAGTCATGTATGACTGAACTTCAAATGGACAGAAAAGCCAGAGAAACTGGTATGTTATGCAGGCACGTACATATTAGTAGTTGTAAAATTTGAAATTTGAACTGAAATTTGACAATTTTGAGGTTTTCTAACATTAGTATGGGATAAATAGGCTGTGTCTTCACTGTGGGGTAAGTGCTTTGTGGCATGTCCCATGTTCTGATCCACCAACACACTGAACTTTGGACCTGCTGGAGCACATTGCAAGCCCCTAACAAGCTGCTAATCCTGGTTAGCTCGTATAACAAGCAAGGTACAGCCAGGACAAGAGGTAGGTACAGTGTGTTCCCATATCTATGGCTGGGAATCCCAGCTCTATTTTGGCATAAGTGTGTACTCCTAGATTGAGACATTGGAAAGACAATCACGACCCAATTAATAATCTATGATGAAATGTATGTAATTGATGGTGGCAGGTAAACACAAAATTAACAGCAACGGTGAGGCACTTTCTGAAACAGGATCTGGCCTGTT
The DNA here is from genome assembly GCA_013398295.1 of Chionis minor. Taxonomy (NCBI): domain Eukaryota; kingdom Metazoa; phylum Chordata; class Aves; order Charadriiformes; family Chionidae; genus Chionis; species Chionis minor. The sequence goes on from VZSF01007207.1 coordinate 74,929, forward strand.
CCTGGGTTGTAAATCTGTGTGTGGAAGAACTGTTTGATACAGAGGGAGTTTTGGGGAGGGAGGAATTTTATAGATTCAAGAGGAAGATTTGGGGGTTTTGTGTGTCTGTACCTGTTCTTTTTAAGTCTTGAGAGAAGTAGTAGCAGGAAATTTAGGCAGACCAGAACATATTTAATTGTTCTGTTCCCACACTAGATTTTCGTGTCATAATAAATGGAAAATGAGCCCCATGTCTCTAATCTGATACTTTGAAATTCCCTCATTCTCTTTTTGCCCAAGGCAGACATCTATTCTCCTATTACAGTTCCTGAAACTAACTAAACTTAATCCAGCTTCCACTGAAGTCAGTGAGAATTTTTAAATTGATTTCACTGGGAACAGAAATAGACCTCTAGGATACATCCTTGCATTATTATTTATTTATTTTTTTTGTCAGATTATGTCTTCATAAGTACCTCTGCATTCTTGTGGAAGTGTCATGGGAAATAGGTAAAGAGTTTCATTTCCCAGGAAATTGCTCTTATTTTTCTGAATCTAGAATGGACTGGAGAAAAAACCTGGAAGACCACTCCAAACATGTCCTGTGACCCAAATGAGTTAGTAATTTTTTTTTTTGTTTAAACCCCCATTGACATATGCCTGCGTATTAAACCCAGTTTTCCACTACAAATATCTTATAAAGTACCTTACAATACCAATCTGTAAACTTTTGCTAGAGGCTACCAAAATTTTTTGTCAAAAATTTCCAACCATTCCTGACTGGTGGGAATCTGCTGGTGCAATATTACAGGGAAAGCTCTGACAGCTATGTGGAACAGGTTTGAGCAGCATTGGTTGCCAGCAGCATGTATTTGCTGTTATTCCCACTTGTTCTCAACATTACTGAAGTTGCCCTAGCACTGACAACATGTAGGTTAAAAAATACCTTTAAACAAAAGCTTAGTGCTTGAGTGGATTTAAATGTTTTTTAAATGGGATCCCACATTGCATGGGTAAATTGTGCTATTTTCCAGCAAGATTTTGGTTTAAGCCCAGCTCTGGCTATCAGCGCTTGAAGTGCCTGAGGAACAGGGCGTCAAAATAGAACTGCTATATATAACCAGATCATAACAAAACTGTAAACATCTGAGGAAGCTGTGAAGCAGAATGTTGTTCCCAGTCCTCCACACACCAAAGCAAGTCACTTGCTTTTGGTGCCCTACAGATGCTCTTCTACCCAAAAAAGCAACAGAAATAAAGCCCAAAGCTATGTCCTGTGTGATACACTGATGTTACTCCCTGTTGAATTCTTTGTTCCCTAGATAGGGCAATGAAGTGTGTTAACAACCAGGACATCTCAGCTAGTTCTGGCTTTCTCACACAGGTAGGCTGGATATGGTCTCAGTGAAACAAATGGAGGTTAACCTGCTTCCAAATACATATTTGGACCAATGGGGCTAAAAATACAGAAACCAGAAGGGAAGCAATCATGTGGTGGACACAAAGCACCAAAGTACATACTGACTTCTCAAAATTATATATCCTTATATCCTCCAAAGCACAGTCCTATTTAGGTATCATTGCCATGTACAGCTCAGCTGTGGGTTGTTTGAGGAAAAGACCCTTTACAGTTTCAGTGAGGTATTCAGCATAGAAATCCTTTGAATGTTTCCTAAATATATATATAAATGGGCAGCACATTTTATAAAGTTGTTCCCTGATGCTATCCTCCATGTTTTCACTATAACTTTATTATCATTATTATTACTACTACTACTAATGCACACTGTAATCAGTCTCTTTGTCAGGGACTTTCAAAGTGGAAAACAATTCATCAACATGTTGTTCTGACTATTTTGGGGATGTTAGAAAAGTAGCAGTTATATTATTTAGCAAGGGGTAGCCTGTCAAACTCCTGAACCTGGTCTGGTAGCATACTTGCTTTGCTTATATAGTATAAGCAATAGTATCTACGCTAGAGTGTTTTGTTAACAGAATGAACTGTTCTGGAATGACTAGCTGAAATGTAACCAGCTACAATAAAAGTGTTATTGCTTTTTAATAAGAGAAGTTGCTGTATGACTTTGCTGTAAATTTCAATGGGAGTTCAATATCTGGAGCACCTCTAAGATCTGGCTCCTAATTTGGAACCTGAATTACATTTAGTATCCATTTAAAGCCTAGATTGTTTTTAAGTTTGTCCACCCTGTTTTAGCATGCAGTGCCTGCTTTTTCTTTGCAAATTCTCAGAATCCACCAAACTCTACTAAAATTGCAGGACGTAGGTATGTCAATTAGCAGCAGCTGAATGCTTCTATTTACAGGGGCAAATCAGGTGTGCATTCCTGCAATTTTTCACAGAAACTTACTTGTATGAATTAGTGTGGTCACTTTATTTCTTTCACCTCAAATATTTTCTTTAGACAGCTCTGTAACATGATGGAGGTAAGACTCGGGTACAGATGGTGAATTCTGAATGGCCCAAGGTTTCTCTGAACAATTGCAAGGCAAGATGTTTCTCTGCACTGCAGTCACCTGCAGTGCTACTGTGGCAGTCCCACAAAAAAAGACGTTTCAGGAATACGTGAAATACAACACAGAGCAATAAACTTTAGTTAAAACTACTTTCAGTTACATTAAAAGTGTTGGTTATCATACCAAAGACCATCTAAGGTCTTGTCTCACTGGACAGAGGCCTGATATAAATGCCATTGCAGTGGGAAGGAAGCTTTGGCCATCTCATCCTCATTACACCAGTAACAACCTACTGCACTGCTTCTGCTAGTGGCTGCCAGGTAAAATGCTCAACGCATAGCAGCAAGCTACTTCCACTGATGGCTCATACCTCCGAAACCCACTTCTTCTGACAAACCATACTTGATAATCTTTTGGTTTGCAATTTAACGACTAATTCATACAGGTGAACTTTTTTTTTTCTTTTTCATTGTGACTTCCAAGGCATTAAATTCCCTTATTGTAGAAATATTTGTGTACTTACTTTTGTCTTCAGATATAGCAGGATTATATTTAATTCAGGTTAGATATCCCAACGCTCAAATATGTTAGCAGTGTTGCTACAGAGACCTCAATAGTTACATCTGAGGAAAACTTCCCATGTTTTGCATGGATTCATAAGGAAAGAAAATAAATTAAGTATAGACTAGTAAAGGGAAAGAAAATAGTTGATTAAATGATGCTTTCTCAATTTCATACCATAGGGAAGAAAAGGCAGTCACCCAAGACAGAAAGGAAATAGAGCTTCAGAGAATATTTGGATTTACAGTGCGATTAGCTGGCAGAACTTATTGCCACCATATATTGCTAAAGACATAAGGCTGGAAAAAGTGTATTCCGGCAGTCTATGGCAGCTCTGATTTTCCTCATGTCAAATGTGTAATTGGATAGTCCCATTTTCAAAGGCAGTTCTCCCAAATATATAAATGTGAAAACAGGAGATCTCTCTGACGCTATTTTCCACTCTGCTCTCTTTTTCAGTTTTGTGCTAGAGTTTTTCTCTAGAAACCTTTCTTTCAGAATGGATATAAAATCCATTTACACATCAGGAAACATTGTCCTACTGAATACTATCAGCAACATCCACGTGACTTGTACCCCATTGTCAATGTTATTTGCTACATCACTGGGCTTGTTCAATCGAGGAATAAACAGGCAGGTGCCCTGTTGTGACAAACTCGCTCTGTCTGGCAGCGCAGCTGGACATGCAAACCTGCACCTTCCACAAGAATGAATCACTGAGGCTGATGGCGTGGTGACAAAAAAACCTGTGTAACCTCAGACACTCATTTTCTGTAGCATGGATAGCATGTGAGTTTAATTTTTAAGGCAACTTCATATATATCCTGCCAGTGGCTTGACCTGAAGAGTTTTCTGAAATTCTCCCAACACTGTTAGCAGTTAGTGGAATTCCTGTTCTAGGAAAAGCTTGGCACATTTTTCCTAGCACATCACCTAGTTCTGTTGTGAGTCCCACCTCTTTTGACCAGTAATATGGACACGAAATAAACACTGATGGTAATGATAATGCTGTCTGAAATCCCAGCTGCAAGTTCAAAGAGCATATGCTTCAGGGCATACAGTCACTATTCAGATGCTGAGGGCAGTTGTTTTTTCCTCATGAATATGAATGTCCTGTTCAAAACAAATGTCATCAATCTTTGGTGGCCTAGGACTGAAAGCAATTCCAAATTAATCTAGGAGGTTAGCAAGATATCAAAAATACCAACAATATATGAGTTGGTGCAACTTACAGCCAGCTACATAAACAAGGAAGGCATCATAATGGAGTGGCTGACAGCACAGCCAAATACTGCTGCAAGGAGGCTTTTACTACCTCTCCTTCAGCTGAGTAAGATTCTGTTCACTTGCTTAAAATTAAATAGTGAAATTAAACTAGCTACAATAAACATGGTATAGCATAGGGTAAAAAAAAAAAAAAAGGCAAAAGCAATGGAAAAGAGACATTGAAATTTATAAGGTGGAACTGAATACGAAAGCTCCTGGAATAAAGATGCAGACACACAAAGCACTGTGTTAAGAAGCTGAGCATACAAGGTAAAAACTGGTTTCACTTAAGACATTGGCATGTCTTCCACTAAGTCATTCAAGTTCTAATGTCAGCATCAGACTGGGGTACTTCCCTGTGGTTAGGAACCAAGAGAATGTTCCATGGGAAGGACAGAATAAACCTTAGAAGCCCAAATTATGCCTGATACAATAGGATACAGCATCCTATTAATGTTTTTTTGAAGTCAGAATTATCCTGAAAATATTAGGAATATTAGGAATGCCGGTTTCCTTTTCATGTTCCCTTTTTCTGGGGGGAGGGGGGGAGGCGGGGAGGAAGGGGGAGATGGGGAGTGAATGGGTTTGAACAGTTTGAAGTAAGAAAAAGCAATGGAGTTTATATTGTTACCCACTCAAGAGTTGCGATCTTTCACCGTTTCTCAGTTAAATTGATCTGGTTCTGCAGGGACAGGCAGGTTAATAGCAGTGACAATGTGAGCCCACCTGGTTTGCAGTTCAGAACAGTGCTGGTACGGTTGCATTCAAAAAACAGTGAGTAAAAATCTTTAACAGAAGTGTCAATTAAAAAATCAAAAAGAAAAAGAAGAAGAAAATTAACTTAAAGAACAAAAGCAACGGAATGATGTCAGCTTTCAAAGTGTTGACTGGATGCTAGCAAGGATGATTATAAATGGTTCAGAGACCTAATAAGTCACTGAGGACTTTTTCCTAGATGAATAAAAGCTTCCTAGGAAAATACGTGAACCTAGCCAGCAGCATGAATGAGATATGTGTGTAAAACTCTCTGTGACATTAGCAAACCACCTAGGAATATTAACAGCAACGGCGGTGAAAATTAGACATCACAGAGAATCCCAGGAGTTTTCCTCCCATCCCTAGACTATTCTACCCAGTTTCATAGTAGCATGTTGCAAAGCCTGTAAAACACAAATCGTGCTTTTTAGAGGGCCTAATGGAATCTCCCCAATCTCTGGTAAAACCAATAAAACTTTATTTTCGTGAATAGGAAAACAAAGTTAATCCCTAGAGCTTCTGAAATAATAATGAATTTTTAAAGTGTAGAAGTATTTATTATTTGTACCACAATAGCAAATAGGGAAGTCAAACAAACTGGAAGTTGCTTTATACCAGGCAATGTGGAAACAGCACAAACATAACAGAAATACGCAATCTAAACAGACCAGACAATGAAAGGGTGGGAGAGGAAACAGAGATCCCAGATAAATAATTGCGACTTCCCAAAGCCTCATGCGTGCACAGAATGAAAACTAAGGGAAGTCACAGAAAATATATTAGAAACCTAATTACCAGCCCCAGTTCTTGCAAGTGTAAAAAACGTTATTTTTTGTGGGGTTGTATTTCTGACAGAAAAAAGGACAATGAATGAAGGTAGCATACAGAGATTTCATTGCAGGTTCATGATGAAGCAACTGTATCACAGCTATTTAGTAAAGTTCCTTTCTGATAGAAACCGTACTGTTATCTGAGAAAATCCCTTTGGATTTTCACTTGGTGAGCTGCTTTTGTGCAAGGATCTTCTTTTTATTGTGCAGAAAAGCTCTGACAAGTTTAGATCTTTGTATGTTGAGCGAAAAGTAACCGCATCATTCTTTTCCATTCTCCCCACGCTTTCTTGGCGAGTTGTAAATCTGCCTCATGCTACTTGGTGAAAGAGGGCTTCAGCTTGTGTTTCAGGTCTCTGGATCTAAGTCATAAAAGGAGATATGCTACCTATAAAGCCATAAGGGAGCAGGGATAGTGCATCAGCTTCCACATGGAGCTTGTAGAGGGGCTTATATTCAAATTGCATGAACATTCAGAGAGTTTGCTGGGACTTCCAGGTGAAATTTCTGCCTCTCCTAGGAAAAGCAAGTTCTTCCCTTACCCAGGCTCATTCACAGGGAAGAACCATTTAAAGAAAACACTAGAAAGAGAACTTCCCCAGTAGCTTACTCTTTTAGCAGAGGAGAAGACAAGTAAGAAGCTTTCGTTTCATCTCCACCCCTACTCATTCGATTGAGATCCTCTTAAAGCTAGTGGTTTTGCCTGGACTCACCTTCAGCATTGGTCATGAGCAGACCATTGCGACCAACTGAATGAGCAGAGCGTAACATGTTTCCTCTTGTTAGCCGAGCCGCACTAACGAACTATACTCCTGTTTCCTTGCCTGTGGCAACTGTAAAACAAAACACATTTGCTTAGGCTGCCATCATGAAGGTACACTGTTGCCACAGGTAAGGAATGCAGCTATGGTCAGCTAATGCAGCTCTGTGAATAGCTACTTTAACCACTTGTAATTGCTTGTCCTCACCTTCACTGGCCTCTATGTGGCTATGTTAGAAACAGAGGAATCCTCCGGTGGTTGAGTGTTATAACCACATGCTGCTATTTAGCCACAGCTAACATATTCGCTTTATTGTTCATTTAAAAAAGGGAACAACACATTGCTAAATTTGGAATTATAAATTCATTTTTCTCTTTTAAAAAGAAATCCTTTTTTTTTATTTTCCCCAGACACCATCAAAACCATCAATGATGGACTTCTATTTGTTCTGTTTGGTGTGCAAGCTAGCAAGCACTCTGGCCCACAGCGTGGGAAAAAATGTCATTTATTATCAAAGGTTCACACAAATACTGAGTTATTTCCACCTGACCATTTTTTTATGCTTTGGCATAAGGCTCTGAGGACAGCAGGTGAGGGAGAAGTTTTTGAAAAATGAAGTTCTTGCCTAACTTTGGATATGGAGGAAGTAACTAGCAAAAGGAGTCAGTAGTACTGGCAAGACTGCCACTGGGGAAAGGAATCAGGAGAATGGTCACTATTTAGCCAGAAGAACACAAGAGAGATACTTGGAAAGTGGTCAAGGCAGCATGACTGTGCTTTTGAGGAACTAACCTTAATAAAGCAGAGTACAAACTGTTGGTCAGAGACATTTGTCCAACACAGTCCAATCTATTGCAGGCTTAGTTAAGTTTATTTGCAAGCATGGCTGGCTCTGTACCCAACATGCTTAGTACTTTGTTAGTAATTATAGCAGCTGAATACATACCATTGCTGCCAGAAGCAGCCTGGCACATGACTGACTTCTGACAAGTATTGGCACATGCTTTCACAATCTAGATGAATCTCCTGACTCTGATGATGGGACCTGGTTTGAAAAGGTTGGCTTCTTACGGGTTTACGCAACTGGGCTACACTATGTGCCTTTGGGCACTCTGGTGTCTGTTGAGGCAAATGGAAGGGGCGATGCCCAAGACTCTGAAGATGCACCAGAACCATGTAACACAGATGACTGTGGATGCATGCACTCGACACATCTTTGTTCCTTAAAAGAATTGCTGTGGGGAACAGTTTAAACCATGTGTTTCCGCAGGGTCTGATGAAAATGCCACAGAATGCAGTGGTACTCCTAAAGTGGACAGTGCTTCATGGGAATCGTTAATGTGTTAGCAGCTTTGGCCTAAAATTCCTGTGATGTTCCCATGTTTCTCCTGCTCCTGAATGAAATTCGGCCAATAAAAGCCACATGTGTTAAATGCACAATATTGAAGGAAAATGTTAGATTCTATTCCCTTTCTTGGCTTGTACGCTTACTAAAACAGGATAATGTTTTTGCAGAAGTTTTCTGTGTAAATATGCCTGCTTGCAACATTTCCATTTAACTACACTTTTTTGCACAAGCTCAACAGATTTTCTGTTAGCGTGTCTTCTTCACTAATACTTTTCTCCTTCTCCAAAGAATTTTTCAGGAGTGGAGTCCTGAGAAACAGCTTGAGGAGGAAAATGAACTTGTGGTTAAACTGACTGTATCTGTACCCAAACTCTGGATTAAGTTTATGGTTTTAACACATATTATACGTATGTCCTGAAGCAAGCTAGACTGCCTCTTTATGCTACAATTTCTGATCTTGAAAGCGAGGATAATAATACTTTCTCTGCATCACAGGATTCTCATGAAGTAAAGTCCATTAACAGTAATGAGAAGCTTAAGCAGAATGCAAGCAACCACCGCAGCTGTTCTTTCCAGGCATCAGATAAGCATGCTCATCATCTAACCACAGGTAGCTGAAACACCACTGGCAGGGTACTCAGCTGGGACTGGTTTTCAGTGCTGCTGTCTGTCCAAGGGGAGATGAGTGGCTGGGCATGCCTGACACTGTGTCCTTCTGAAGGCAAATTAGACATAACCACATCTGGTACCTTAGTGGGCACAAAAAAGACTTCTTAGAAAAATGTCCATTATCTTAAAAAAGAGTCTGGAAAAATAATAAAAACTAACCTTGTTGTCAGTTGATGCAGGTCTTATTAACCACAAGAAATCTATATTGTTAGTAAGTGCAAATATCAGGGATTCATACAAACTAAAAACAGAGATCAAAAGTTTTTGAATTTTTTTTTTATATACTTGATATCCTTTTCGGACTGTTTTATAACAGTTTGGGGATTTAGCTATAGACCAGGAAACTTCCCACTCTACACTTGGTCTCTCCAGTCTCTTTCCCTGTGACACCATCCAAACTGAGCTTACTGGCAACTTGTTAGTACTGCCACATTTTCCATTTTAACCTCTGCTGCTGAACCATGGATGATGTGCAAAATCAGGACAAGTAGCGCAGAGCTGAGACGCAGGAGGATGGCAGCCTGGCCGTATGTGAAGAACTGCAGATCGACAGCACCAAGGTGTCACTGGGTGGGGCTGCCAGCCATGCTTTGCCACCCAGCAAGGAACATCTGATCTTGCGCATTCAACATTTTTCATATTTGAGTCATGCTTGACACCTTCAGCTTCCCTCTGCCCCCCCTTTTTTTCTTCTTTTTAAAAGACAATATATGGTTCAGTGGAATAGAGTGGAGAGTTCTCTTCAAGAGTTGCAGTGGTGCTATACCTATTTTGAATTAGTAAATCAGTTACAAGTGTGGAGCACCCGTGATGAGCCTTCACCTCCCTGCAAGGTCAGGTTCATATTGCTGTCCCAGGCTGAAGTGAGTGCCAGGGGCAGACATAGGATGGGGAAGTTTACACATGCACAGAGGGGGTTTGCTGTTATCAACACCTGGGGGTCAGAAGCCAGGACCCCTTCTCTTTTCCTGGTAGCCCGACCTGAACCACAGCAGCTTTTGTGACCTGCTCTCCAGACGTCCCCAAGGCCTCTGCAATGCAGCACAAAATTTTGGACAAGCCGGCTTAACTACTGGTCAGCCTGCCCTGGGACATGCTATCTCCTCACAGTGACGGCAGGAAAAACACCGGAGGGCTCTGGAGGCTTCTCCCAGCTCCGGTTAAGGAGCGCCCACCCCGGGGACCGCACTCGCGTCAGCCCGCTCGCGACGTCCAGGCCCGCGGCGGCTCCAGGGCCCGCCGCGCCCCCAGCCCGCGGCCGGTGGTAGCGGAGAACGCAGGGCGCGCTGCGGCGCCTGACGGCGGTTTGAAAGCGCGGCGGAGGAGGAGCGGGCGCAACATCGATAGGGCTGACGGGCAGAGGCAGCCGTCTTCGCCACCCCCCGGCCTCCTTTGTCCCCTCCCACTCCCCGGCGCGTTCAGCCCGAGCCGGCGGCGGGGAGAGGAGCGGGCCGGCCTGGGGATTCCCTCCCGGCGCCGCCGAGGTCGCCATCTTCACCGGCCNGGGAAGCAGAGGGCGGGGGCTGTCCCTCCGTCGCCGCCTGAGGCCGCCGGTGTTTCCCGCAGCGCCGGCTCCACGGCCGAGCAGGGGCGAGCGAGGCCGAGCGAGTTGCCCAGGGGCGGCGGGGCCCGCGTCTGGGCCGGGCCGGGCCGGGCAGGGCAGGGCGCTGTGGGGGGAGCCTCCGGCTCCGCCGCTGTGGGGGCGGGCGGCAGGGAGCGGGCAGCAGGGCCGGCCAGTGCCG